>JALGPY010000006.1:74661626-74779334 GCA_023055425.1 Linanthus parryae | reverse complement strand
AGCGGGAGCAGGAGTCACTGTCCCCCTGATTTCATGTTGTTAGTTACTATCTACTGAAGGGAGCGGAATTTAAGGGATTAAGGGCAACATTATAATCATTTTCAAACCTTCCTCTTCAGATACTTCCACTTCAGCTGTGAACAAAACAACACTTGCGGCTCAAAAGGGACCAACAAAACATCGGTCCATATTACCGCAACATCCTTCTGAAACTTTTTGAAGCAGGTCATAGTGGAACATCACTTGCCAAACTCTATCCAGTGCATCAAATATTATGCATATAAATCATAAGGTGAAGTATGGAAAACTACCTTACATTTTCAAGTAGTTACACTTGACTTTTGACAGTTATAGTTTGGGCACAATACAATCTGTACACGCACTTTATGGGAAAATATATGGTGTTAATAAGTCGCGGCTGGTATGACGGGCGAAATTGACTACACCAGAACATCTTGATCTTTATAGGCTTGAGGATAATTCGGCAACGCAAAAAGTGGACACTGCATGTTGGCTTATTATATATTAGCATATTAGCAAGGCATAAAGGTCCAGTTGTACACTCCCCAATCTACTATCTTTCATTCACGGGCCACTGCAAGGTCATGCACCACTTATTCCTTCAACTGTAGGTAATATTCTACCAACAGGAGTACCTGACAACCGCCATTGATAAAGCTTTGCAGCATCCTCCCAATCGGGACACTGTAAACCAGATACATGCTCTGCTATATATGATGGGGTTAATTGCATTTTGCCCCCTGTGGTTTCCCCTTTGTGCGAAAGACCCCCTTGAGGTTCCGAATGATGCAAAACACCCCCAGTGGTTTTGCTTTTGTGCGGGGGTGTAACTTTCCGTTAAAAGTGTCTTAGAATGACTAAAATACCCTCTAATATATACCCATCTCATCCATATCCTCTCCAGCTCCACTAGTCTCTCATTTTTTCTCTCTGCAGATGAAGAGAAATGGAAGAAGAATCAAGAAGAAATGGAGAAAGGAGGAGGTAACCAGAAGAGGAGCGGTCCCGTCGCCGGTCGTTATCCCCATCATCGTCGACTTCTCTCTCTCTCTGGGTTTGGTCTGGACTCTCTGCAGAAGAAAGAAGATGAAAAAGACCTGATTCTCTTCCTTCTCAAAACGGCCAGATCTGGTAGATCTGGGAAACAAAATGTGAAACCAAGAGCAAATCGAAGGAAGGACGAAGAAGAGGAAGAACAAGAAGAAGTAAGTGGCGGAACAAGGCGGAGCAGTGGCGGAACTCGCCGGCGGCGGTGGCTGCGGCGACAGCTTTCCGTCGTCCTTCTCCTTCGCCTTCTTCGTTTTCGGTTATTCTCCTTCTTCGTTCTTTTTATTCTTTGCGTTCTTCGTCTTTCTGATTTTCTTCTTCGTCTGTGAATCTTAAATAATTGTACTGTATCTGATTATATTTCTTGATGTGGATTAGAATTTTTCTGCGAAATTGACCAAACTAAGCTTCATGGTACCTCTGTAGCTAGATTAATTTGTTGATTCCTTACTTAAGTCTGTGTACCCGGTCCCAATTTCTTGTTTCTCGTATTCATATCAGTGATGATTTTGGAGTTGGGAGTTTGCCTAAGTATAGCTATTGAACTTGTTTTTTGATTTAGTTTGTGGAAATTGATCTCAATATCTTTGTGGGTTTTAGTCCACATGTTTATCCAATTGAAGCCAACAGTTCTTAAGTTTGTTGAACTGATCTCATGTGTAAAGCAAATAATCAGGAAGAGCACTGATTTCTCTAATCCACCCTCTTCCTCCAGATTCATTCTTCTGTTTGATCCTTTTTGGGTTGTGTTTTTTCAGTACTTATATGGCTAAGGGTATAGTGGACATTTCCAGTCCTGTTTTTGATGGTTTCTGTTAGTTTTAACAGAATCACACAAAAACTAAACCACGAGTAGGCATTTTTGCAATATTTCGAACTATAAGGGTGTCTTTCGCACAGAGACGAAACTACATGGGGGCGAAATGCAATTAACCCTATATGATACATACAACTAATCCTGAACAAGATTTTGAGTAGTGCCTATTGCAAAAAACTCCCTCTGTGCCAAAATGAGTGATGGCCAGACTGTAGAAATTTCAAGGAGATTAACGATGTGCTTTAGATAATGATATATTTACTAGAAAAGGTCCTTCGTACTATGTGGTACTTTTTCAGTTTTTTTTGGGGAAATTAAAAGGTAAGAAGAGTATAGTAAAGGGTGAGTTTGGTACGACTTATAAGCACCTTTATAAGTCAATTTTGGATTATAAGTTCAAGCCAGCTTATAAGTCGTGTTTGGTATGAACTTACAAAATATAATATTTGATTTAAACTTGTAAGTTCGTAGTGTCAAAACGTTTAAAATAAATTGGTTTTGAAGCTTTTCTCAAACTTTTTCACTGGACAAACTTTTTCACCCAACACACCCATCTTTTTTCTTCTGCGTTTTTGTCCGACCTTTTCAACATAAACTTATAAGTCGACTTAAGTTACAAAAAGTCGTGCCAAACTCACCCGAAGTGAAAAGTAGTAACTTTTTAATAGTAAGACACTTTTCTTTGGGATTTCCATTTTAGGAAAGGAGGAGTAGTAATTCAATATACGCATGCAATAATATCATCACTGCATATACTGCCATCCAGAGTGTCCCATACACTCTCCTACAAGCATGGAACAATATTATGTAGCGCTAGCAAATAAAGAAGACGTGACACAAGTCAGTCTGGTGTTTGAAAAACTGACATAAAAATAATAACTTCAGCATTCAGACTAGTCTACAAGACGAGGCGGAGCCATGCTACTGCCGTGGGAACCGGAACAATGACCTTTACAAACACCATCAACCTAAGAAATAAAAATGAAAAATGCAAAAACCAACCACAACAGAGGCAGTTCAATATGTACTTAAATATGCTACATTACGTGGCCTTGGTCAGAAAATATTTAGTATGACAATAAGTTCGCGCTTTTCACCACCGGGACTAGCTCCAACTCAGGGGGTGCATGAGCATAACTATATAAATTTCAAATCCGACCTTTAATGTTCTATGATACATTCATACTTGCTGAATATTGTGTTACTTGGATCAACTTTCCAATTATATTCTAGTTTTATAAATGGTCCCAGGAGTGTTTTATAAATGGTCCCAGGAGTGCACTACTCTTTGGATGTATAAACCTCGTGTCAATATGCAGGCACTCAAGTTAAAATTTTGACAAATACATGTAGCAGTGATCAGTTTTAATTTCTATGATAGGTAAGTGAAATGAAAGTGACTCATTTACCAGCTGAAAACTCCCCAACAACTCCTACAAAGAAAGAAAAACCTCCTAAAGCTTCTCTTCAAAACACTGACTTAGTTCAGCCCTGAAATAAAGTCTTCCTAACCCACCATAGCACTCTGCGTGAGCACTCGGTGGTACGCCCTTATGGATGCTCGGTCCCAACGTCTCAACAATCATAATTTGAGGACACCGAACAATATGAAATTGGCTATGATACGAAAATACTTGTTTATTATTAGAATGGCTGCCTTTATTCTGAATTTAAATATTAAATAAAATGCTCTAATTCCCTAATTCACTCACAGAATAGAAAATGCGGGTTGCGTAATCAATGGGCTATCTCTAAACACTAAATAAGATACAGGCTACGAAAGCATTGGCAATTATTGGGTGAACCGAAATATAACATGGATCATTGTCTTGAACTGGCAATTCGTTTATTATTAGAATTCAGAAGTAGTATGTGTTTATTGAAAATATTAGTTCTTCCTCCAGAAACAAAATATAAAAACTATCAAAATGAGACCTACCAGTGAAGCTGCAGTATCTGAACTTTCAGAGGTGGAGCTGGTGGCCGACTTAGCTGAATTTTCAAAAAACTTGTAGGAACACTCGGTGTAAGCAGATCCAATACCCACTCCAGCACCAAAGGCTAGTGATGCCCAACGTGTTGCAGGACTCCCTGACAACATCAGAATAACTCGATCAACAAATTTATCTCTACAATATGAAGGCAGCACGCAAATGAAAGTAAACAAAATACACATCGACGTGCTAGTAAACGCCTAGGCCAAAGCAAAAGACGAGTTAATTATCCAGAGATAAAGTAGCTCAGATGTATTTGCCCACTTCGTGTGAAGGGATGGAGCAAGCAAGGCAAACCATTTATCTAGGAGGAAATTTGGGGAATTGATAAAAGTTTAATCACCACAAGGGACTTGATATCCTAACTGACTAAACTTCCATATGTCACAAGTGTCTTCAACCTCAAGTACATGATTATAAAGTAATACGACATTATGTCTACTACAAGCGATGTTTCACTAAACCAACATGTTATTGTGAGAAAATTATGAATTGAGCAGTACTAACAAACGAACTGTTGGTCATTGTTTTTAGTGAACAGCAATTAATATAAGTGAAGATAGAGATTCAACAAGAAAACGAATGAGGAAAATTCAGGTACAATTATTTTCTTTTTTCAAAAAGTTACTATACACAAATGAATATCTTCCTCCTCGTTACATCTGATGACGTGTACTTACTGAGTTTTATACTAAAGGCATGTTTGGTTTTCCGGACTAATAGTATTGACTAGACTGGATAATCCAGATTGGATGAGACTAGCTGTATAATAATAACTAATACAGTTTATGGATTCGTGTAGAATTCACTTGGGATTGCAATATGATTAGTCCAATCCAGCTAGTACGATCCTCGTGTAGGAGGGTCTAAATAACATTTCATTTAGTACCGGTATTAAAAGTAGACCGCACTAGCCAAACAAAGTAATATTAATAACATACCATAACTAGTACGGCTAGTACCGGAAAACAAAACATGCCAACAGATTAATTTCATCAAATATCCCAAATTCTTCCAGCTCTTCCTCTATTTCATTTACCATCATCAACCTGAATCCAAATGACTTTTTTGTCAAACTTTCAAAACATTCTGGTTTTCTTGTTGCTGAGCAGGTCTCTGCAATCATTTTAGGTGTATGTTCTACTCTTTCCCAAATGGTGCATCCAGTGCCTTATACCAAAAAAATGTCCTTCAAATGCTTCCTTTCTAATTCTACAGAACAATTCCAAGGTTTCCCTAATGAATCCATTGACTATCAAGTCATTTCTACTTAAGCTACTCATCCATTAGAGCATTTCTATTCTCACTGCACTGTTATTATCTTTTTATCTTTCCTTTTCTAGGTTAGCACTTATCACACAATTTGTACCAGACTTTGCTGTTAAAAGGGTCACTTGGTCTAAGCTGTCCTACAAAACTTTCATTCCTAAAATTTTTCACGAAAGATAAGTATCATATCGCCCATTCAAATAATTCACCTTATGTGATAAGACTGTATACTAAAATGAGGGCCAAGATTCCAATACAGAAAACTCATTCAAGATTTCAAGTGTGCACCATCGCTCTAGAATAGAGTTGTTGGACCATGATAACTCGGTCATTTTTATACACAGGAAGTGTAGTTTCATGGGAAAGATCAAAGAAACGTGATCCAGGTTAGGGATAATAATTCACTCTGACCTCGTTTGGGTAGCAGATATGGTAGCCGGATATGATCTCCCTCCCATATCATATCCGCTGTTTGGGTAGCGGATATGGGAGGGTATATCATATCTGACCCATATCCTCCCTCACCCTTTTTGCCTAAAATCATACCCCATGAGGGGGGTGGTATAAGTCAGATTAGAGTTGGGGGGATATGGAATTAATTTTTTGGACAAAAATGCCCTTAAAAATTTATAAATTACCATTTTTTAAGAACTGAAGAAGCCTCTGCTATTGTCCGGTTCTCAAAGCCTGCAAGCCTGGGTATTTGTCTCTTGATGAAAGCTTGAGCTGGTGAAGGTGGAGTGTTTCAAGTTGGATGCTGAAAAAACCTCGTGACGTGCTTTGTTTCCATCAGAGAAATCTAAATAAAATCCCTTATGAAAGGATACACGACTTGTTAAAGAAGAGAGATACTGATACTATTCTGGGGTTCACTCTGGCTACATTTGGTGTGGGGAATTATATAGTGAGAATGGAGTTGAAACTGTGAAGAAGACAGATGCAAAATTTATGAAGATAACTTTTTGACTTGAGCTTTAAATACAGAGTATGAATTTTGTGATAGTTGACACCATAAAATATTTAAATTGGCATTGCTCGTCAAATAAGAATGCTAATGCATCAAAATATACTCATCTGTCTGTCAAATGGACTGACAAATACTTAAATCTATCTATAAAATTCAATGGTTGAAGAAAGCAATGGTGACAATTGGTTACCGTGTGCACTACTACATAGAGCACTCATAAAGGTAGTTTAACAAGTAAGGTATAATTGGAAAAAGTTCAGTAATCAAATTATGAGTAGCCAGTAAAATGAGTTCGGACTTCCCTACTAGCATACGAAGATAGCTCAAAACCAAGCACCATCGCTCCGCTTTGTTACACATATATATAGAATCTCTCTCTCTCTCTCTCTCTCTCTCTCTCTCTCTCTCTCTCTCTCTCTCTCTCTCTCTCTCTCTCTCTCTCTCTCTCTCTCTCTCTCTCTCTCTCTCTCACCCTGTTAGTTTGTACTCATACTAGCTCTGTCCCACAATTTTAGTCCCCTTTGGAGAATCTAACTACATATAATCATTACACTCCTAACTTTTTGTCAAGTCAATTACTTGAACCCCACTATATCTGTTTCATGATGTCACACTTACTTTTAGAGGGCAAATTAAAGAAACTACAAAAAGAAAAGTGGACAAAAAAAATTGGGACAACCACAAATGAATATGGGACTAAAATATTGGGACGGAGGGAGTAAATTAACAAGGATGTTAAGTGCAAACCTGATGGCTGCCTGACAGAAATAGGTAAATTTAGTTAGAACGTCAAAACTCTGAACAAGATATCAGAAGATGAGAATAGAAGATACACTGATATAGGAACATAACAACTGCTTGTCTATGGTTTGACAGATATATTTTGAAATAAAGATTGGAATAATTACTAGTGCTGCAGTACAAAATTAAGATATACGAGTTCAAAAGGTAGATGGAAAGAAAGCCTCTGATGTGGTCGAATGAAGGAAAGAAACAGAGAAACAAGAACACCATAGTTTGAAGGAGAAATAGATAAAATTTCGTTATAGCACTGCTTATAACAGCAAATGTCTTGGTGTGCCAGACATGTAGCAATCTACTTCTACCATTCAGCTTCACATTTCAACTCACAAGTTCATTTCCCTAATCTCGTTTCAAACTTCCAATACCCACAGAATACTTGTGAAAACTCCAATCACAAGAATCTAAATGTCTAATCTCATCAGTTGCAATCGCATCACCTCAGTACAGTCAGAATACATTGCGACAACTCCATCAGAAAAACGTCACTATTCACCATTTCAACAAACAAGTACCTGCCTTAATCTCCCTCTGACCCTCATTCTATTAGCCCAGGTGTGCTATTGAAACCGTCAAATTAAACAATAGCAAACTGCAGATATGGTTGTATGATTACACTCGATGGTACGTGTTGCAGGGTACTATATTGCGGGGGGTATTTTATTCCAACTGCTTGAAATTCTTTTTCCACAGTGGTTTCGATAATGTAATTTTGCAGAAGAGTGGCAATAAAGCACAGGATCTCCGAATATCAAATTTTATTTTGCACAAAGTAGAAACAAATACTCGTGTAATTGCATTGTCTTTCTAGAGCAGAAAACTATCAGGGTCTCTGGTTCCAATCACTCCTATCCAACAAAAGCCCCTCTTTCCTCCTAACCCATCTTCCGTTTTAAATTTTTCGGCATCACAAAAGGCACCCCATACCTGAATATCTAATCAACAATCCAGAAAACCCAACAGATAAACTGAAATGATCGATATAAAACGATTTAGCAATTTTAAGGAAAACAAATACAGATATAGGCGGAGGATGTGGGAAAGGGAACGTACTGAAGAGAAGAAGGCCGCCGAAACCACCGGCCAAGGTTGAGCCGACGAATCGGCGGATGCCTAGGTCGAGACAAGCATCCCACTTGTCGTTCAGATCCAACTGCTGCTTCTGGATTTGATTGCTCTCACCCATTTCTCTCTCTTTCTCTGTTTTCCTTTTCTTCTTCCTCTCCCTCTCTCTCTCTCTCTCTTCTGATCTATCTGTAGGTTTAGTTTTCTGTCCTTCGCTCTGAGCGTCGCCCAATTTCTGTTATTTCACACATTTTGGTTTCGGGGACAATCGAGTCTCTCCTCTCCTCCTCCTCCTCCTCCTCCTCCATGTAGATGTACAATGTTACCCCTTACAGGTGTTGTACTTATCAGTTTGGTCCTTCCTTCTTTAATCATAGCTAGGGTTAGCCCGAATGTGGTGCATCGGCTATGTCCGTAACTCATACTCCCTCCATCCCACCCGTTTCTTCAAAATTTCCACATTGGGATGTCCCCCCTGTTTGTTCAAACTTTCTTAAAATTAGCATTTTTTACGTAAAAAAATGTCAATATCTTACTTTTTTTATGAAAAAACACCACCACATTTAATTGGACCTAATTAAATTGAATTGGCAAACTAACCCAAATTAATTAGGCCCAACTCTAGTTAAGGGGTAACCCCAGCAGCAAACTATCAGCCCTACTTATTCTTATCCTCTCATTTCATCAAAAAGAAAAGTCTTCTTATCCTCTCATGTTCTTCATCTCAGCCGAGAGAGAGAGAGAGAGGGAGGGAGGCCGAATTGAAGAGCATGCACAGTACTAAGAAAGTGATGTTGGAATAGATGCCCTAGAGGCAATCTAGTTTAGTATGAATTTATTTGTGGCTAAAAATTCATTTATTATTTATCGGATATTTAGTATAATGAAGTCCTTAGATTTACAATTGTGTTGTTTATCTTAAGTATCCCTAGTCCAGTATAATGATTAATGGGACAATCATCTATAGACTAGTATGGGGTTGGATTGATATGGAGATATCATGATCCAACACATAGGTGTGCATTAGGGAATGTTGCACTGGATTGACCCATCTCCGAGAAGGCTACATACACGTTATGTTGAGTCACAAGCGCTTCTCGCGGTGCAATGGTATTGTCATCCTTAGACTTGAAGTCACTAGATATTCTAGTTGTGGATTATTGTGATTTTGGTAGCGTTAAACGCTACACCGTAACTGGGTAGTTATAAAGGCATGTACTGGATACAATAAGAAGCAAGCTTAGAGATCGTAGTGGACGTAAATAGAATTTGTCCCTCCCACATAACGGGAGCAAATATCCTAGGCCACTCGAGGGATAGTGCTTATAGAATGTCTGGCCAGACTCAAATAAATCAATATGGGATATTGATGTTATTTGTACGAATAAGGCTATTTCCATGGATCGAGAAACTATGGATTAGATATACGAGTGTGACTTGTATGTCTCGTGTCCAATCCGGATATAGAGACAAAAAGATGAGACAATTACTTGTACAAAGGTTGTCAAGATGACTATTCTATTAGTTGGCTAGAATGGATGTTTTGCTAGAAACCGCTCCATATTAGCAAATAGTTGCTACCAACTAGATAGAACCTATGGGGTCACACGCTATATAGAGTTGAACTAGATTTGGGAATTAATTAATTGGATTAATTAATTAGAAGGATCACTTTGCAAAACCTTGCAAACTTAGTAGGGACTAATTTGCAAGGAAGGGACTAAATTGAATTATAGTAGGACTAGAATAAGTTCTTTAGGTAGTTGGCAAGGAGTTGTTGGACTATATAAAGGACCCTCCTTCCTTCCTTCATTCCCATATAACTTATGCTCATTATTGGACATAACAAAGAGTGGGAGAGAACAAAAGGAGAGAGAGCAAGCAACAAGAGGAGCCGACCGCCCCTCTTGCCGCCGCCCATCCCGTCGGCCACAAAGGAGGCGGAGACCCTCCTTTTGGGTCTCGTTTTGCGTGATTATTCTTCCTCTTCCTCTTCCGGGCTAGCACCAAGGACTTGGGAGATTCTAGGATCAACTCTAGGCGTGGATCAACCATAGAGAACGTGACACAATTCGCGTTTGAAGTCATCAAAGGAGAACCCTAAGGTGTGTTATTGATTTCTTCCTTTATCATCGTTATGTCTCTTGACTTGTGATCCTTGGAGGGTTTTGCATGGTTTTATGATTGTTTGCGTTTCCGTTGCGCATCCATGAATCAAAACCCTACAGTGGTATCAGAGCCACATGTCGTAGAGCATAAACGTGGTTTATGTGTTACGTTTTAGTTGTTTTACACCTTAATTTGATTGTTTATCGTGTAAAACAAGACAAATCAAGCATGGGATGCAATTTGTCAATAATTCATCATAACAAGATCTAAATTTTGTATTGGATGCATGAATTGGTGAGTTTGAGAAATTTTAGGATCTTAGATCTAGGGTTTGGGCATACTTGGGGAAGAAGGAGTTCTTCCAAAACAAGGAAACAATCAAACTTGGGCACCAAGCAAGGGAGTTGTTTTCGGCCCCCATAGGGGACCGCCCCTCTTGCTTGCCGCCCAAGCTTGGCCGCCCTAGGGGCCGGGCGGCCCTAACCCGCGGCCTAGGCTTGTGGGTTTTGGGCCGGGCCGGCCCTAGGGCCTCGTGGTTCACCTTATTGGGCACGGGCAATTTGATTGTTGGGCCCATGAACCGTTTTAACCCTAGAAATCCTAAAATCAATTAAAATTGACCAAGCGCGTTAAAATTGGATTTTAACTGTTTATGTGCAAATCGCATGGTGATTGGATATGGCCTTAGGATGTGGTTTGATGTGGATGTTTAATTTTGTGGTTTGGTTTTACGGCCTGCGAGCTGATCAATTAATTGTAATAATTAATTAGGGTTTTATGGCCTGCGTGCCAATTTTTTTTTCTCAACTTGTGAGATTTATTTTATTTAGTATAGAAGTTAGCTAGTGCTAGATAAAGTAGATTGTTAGCCAAGATTGAGAAAAGAAGCCCAAAGCCAAAAGAAGCCACAAAAGGTGGAGCATGGAGCATGACTATGAAGGATTGACCAAAAGATCAAGACGCATGGAGATGTGTTTGTTTTAGGGTTCATAGATAATTCCATTGGCTTGGAATTATCTTAGTCTAGAAAAGGCCATATCCACATCACGTTTAATTTCTGTTTTGTGGTTGTTTATTTTATTGTCTTATTATTGTGTGGTTGGTGTATGGATGATGCATGCAATCAGGATAATAAGATAATTAGACAACCCGGATCTATTATTTGGAGTTGTGCCCAAACTCAAATAGATAGATTAGTTGATATTGATCAACAAAACAATTAAAATTGAATTTAAAATCCCTCAAAATTTAAATATTGTGTTCTTGCCTTCTCGTTATTTAAACACTCATTATCATCATTATTTATCAAGTTCGTGCGTGCCAAAGCATGGCGACTTGGTTCATAATGATGGAATGCGATGGCACGTAACAATGTGCAATTGTTTAGATAAGAGGTTGAACACAACTAGACTATTAATTTGATTAAGAAACCTAGAGGCAATCAATTGGGATTATCCATATGGATGGATAAATAAGGAATTATTTGCCCAATTGAACCAAGAGTTGCATATGGGATGCAATTGGAATTGTTCCTACCTAAAGTAGTCAAAGTATGGGTGACTTGCCAAAGCAAGCTCATAAGGAGATGAAAGATGGATCTTGGCCCACTAGAAAATATAAGGATATTTTCCGCATTAATATCTTGAGGGTTATTAATCCGTAGAAAAATAGTGGGAGCTATATTTGATAAACTAGACATTATTGAATATAGTCAAAAATTCACAAATACTAAAACTTGCGTATTTTCCTTTTTGTAGAATTCCAAATGGCAAACAATTCATCGAGTTCACAACATTCCCTACGATCTGTCCTTGAGAAGGACAAGCTCTCTGGAACCAACTTTCTTGATTGGTACAGAAACTTGAGAATTGTTCTCAAGCAAGAGAAGAAACTGTACGCAATAGAGGAGCATGTTCCAGAAGGTCCAGAGAACCAAACACCTGCTGCCCTAAAAGCGTATCAAAAGTGTGTTGATGACGCTAATGATGTGGCCTGCCTTATGCTATGCACCATGACTTCTGAGCTTCAGAAGCAACACGAAAACATGAATGCTGTCGATATGATCGAGCATCTGTAGCAGCTCTTCCAAGAGCAGGCAAGGGTAGAGAGGTATGAGGTCTCTAAGGTACTGTTCAAGTGTCATCTGGCAGAAGGGAACCCGGTGGGACCCCATGTACTCCGTATGATCGGATACTTGGAGAATCTCGCTCGACTAGGGTTCCCGGTCGGCCAAGAGTTGGCAACCGATCTCGTGTTGCAGTCGTTGCCCGAGAATTATGGACAGTTCATCATGAACTATAACATGAACGAGATCGTGAAACCACTGCCAGATTTACTCAATATGTTGAGGACAGCTGAACAGAGTATCAACAAGGGTAAGGGCAAGGCCATTATGATGGTGCATAAAGGAAAGGGCAAAAGGTTTGCCTCATCCTCCAAGGGCAAAGGCAAGTCAGTTGCCAAGTCCAAGGAACCTGCCCTTAAGCCTGTTGGTGGCATTGCCAAAGGTGTGGCTAAAGGTGAGTGTCACTACTGCAGTCAGCCTGGACACTGGAGGAGGAACTGCCCAAAATATCTGGAGGACTAGAGGCTTGGAATAGTGATTCCACCACCACCAGGTATTTTTGTTGTAGATGTCAATTTAACTGTCTCTACATCATGGGTATTAGATACTGGATGTGGATCTCATATTTGTCGAAATATGCAGGATCTAAAGAGAAGTAGAATATTGGCTAAAGGAGAGGTAGATCTGCGCGTTGGGAATGGAGCAAAGGTTGCTGCGTTGGCCATAGGCGTGTGCGAGCTATCTCTGCCTTCAGGATTAGTTTTAGAATTAAATAATTGCTATTTTTGTGCCTGCTATGAGCAGAAACATTATTTCTATTTCTTGTTTGGACAAGGATGGTTTTATTATTTCAATAAAGAACAATTGTTGTTCCTTTTATTTAAATAATATTCACTATTTTAGTGCGCAATTATTTAATGAACTTTATGTTCTTGATCTAAGCAATCCTGTCTACAACATTAATACCAAGCGGATTAAAATAAATGATTTAAATCCTGCTTATTTATGGCACTGTCGTTTAGTCCACATAAATGAGAAACGTGTATCTAGACTCCATAAGGATGGATTACTAGACTCATTTGATTTTGAATCATATGAGACATGTGAAGCTTGTTTATTGGGAAAAATGACAAAGTCCCCTTTCAATAAGAAAGGTGAGAGGACTAGTGAGCAATTGGCGCTCATACATACCGATGTGTGTGGGCCATTTGCCACGCCTGCCAGGGGTGGTTATGTTTACTTCATTACATTTACTGATGATTACAGTAGATATGGATTTGTGTACCTTATGAGGGCAAAATCTGAATCATTTTAGTTCAAAGAATTCAAGAATGAAGTAGAGAAGCAACTTGACAAAAGTATCAAGGCTCTACGATCGGATCGTGGAGGAGAATACTTAAGCCAAGAGTTTGACGACTATCTTAGAGAGTGTCGGATTGTGTCCCAACTCACTCCACCCGGAATGCCACAATGGAATGGCGTGTCCGAGAGGAGGAATCAAACACTATTGGATATGGTTCGATCTATGATGTGTCAAACTTATCTTCCATTATCATTTTGGGGCTACGCTCTATTAAGTGCAGCTTTCACCATTAACCGTGTTCCATCTAAATCAGTCATGAAGACACCATATGAGATGTGGAGTGGGAGGCGTCCCACACTATCGTTCATGAGGATTTGTGGCTGCGATGTCTATGTAAAACGTTTACAATCAAACAAGCTAGGGCCTAAATCGGATAAGTGTAAATTTGTGGGGTACCCTAAGGAAACTAAGGGATACTACTTCTACAATCCAACCGAGAACAAAGTGTTTGTTGCTCGGACCGGCATGTTTCTAGAAAGAGAGTTTGTCTCTAAAGAAGCAAGTGGGAGGAATGTAGAACTTGAAGAGGTTCAAGAACCACAAATCACTGAACCGATTATGGAACATGAACAGGAACCACAAGCAGTTGTGGAGCAACCTGTTCAGGTAACACAAAGAGCTTCGTAGATCTAGTAGAGTGCGCCAGGAACCCGAGAGGTATGGACTTCTCGTGACCGATTCCGGTGACTCGATGCTCATAGATGATGAGCCTACTACCTATGAGGAGGCCATGAATGTTCCAGACTCTCAGAAGTGGCTAGAAGCCATGAGATCCGAGATGGAATCCATGTATACCAACAATGTATGGACTTTGGTGGAACCACCCGATGGGGTGCGGCCTATAGGGTGCAAGTGGGTCTTCAAGAAGAAGATTGACATGGATGGTAATGTGATTACCTATAAGGGTCGATTGGTGGCTAAAGGATTCAGACAGATTCATGGTATTGACTATGATGAAACCTTTTCACTAGTCGCTATGACCAAATCCATTCGAATCCTACTTGCAATTGCAGCATACCACGACTATGAGATTTGGCAGATGGATGTCAAAACAGCATTCCTTTATGGGAATCTCCTCGAGGACGTGTATATGATACAGCCGGAGGGTTTTGAGGATCCAAAGCAAGCCAATAAAGTCTGTAAGCTGCAACGATCCATTTATGGATTGAAGCAAGCTTCTAGGAGTTGGAATCGACGTTTTGATGAAGTGGTCAAAGAGTTTGGCTTCATCAGAAATGAAGATGAGTCTTGTGTCTACAAGAAGGTTAGTGGGAGCTCTGTAGCTTTTCTGGTCTTGTATGTGGATGACATACTACTCATTGGAAACGACGTTCCCATGCTTCAATCTGTTAAAGATTGGCTCGGGAAGTGTTTCTCAATGAAGGACTTAGGGGAAGCAGCCTATATACTCGGTATAAAGATCTATAGAGATAGATCTAAGAGGTTTCTAGGCCTAAGTCAAAGTACATATATTGACAAGGTGTTGAAACGGTTCAACATGCAAGATTCCAAGAAGGGATTCTTGCCCATGTCACATGGAATCACTCTTTCGAAGAGTGGTTGTCCTTCCAATGAGATTGAGAAGGAACGCATGAGTAGGATTCCCTATGCCTCGGCCATAGGATCTATCATGTACGCCATGTTATGTACTAGACCAGATGTGTCATATGCCATGAGTATGACAAGCAAATACCAATCCAATCCAGGTGAGAGTCACTGGATTGCAGTCAAGAACATCCTAAAGTACTTGAGAAGAACTAAGGATGATTTCTTGATATTTGGCGGTGAGGAAGAGTTGCGTGTAAGGGGTTACACTGATGCAAGCTTCCAAACTGACAGAGATGACTTTAGATCACAGTCGGGATACGTGTTTTGCCTGAATGAGCAGCGGTGAGCTGGAAGAGTTCCAAGCAAGAGACGGTAGCTGATTCTACAACAGAGGCTGAGTACATTGCTGCAAATGGCGCAGCAAAGGAAGCTGTTTGGATCAGAAAGTTTTTTTATGAACTTGGTGTGGTCCCTAGCATTGCGGATCCAGTCGAGTTGTTCTGTGACAACACTGGGGCGACCGCACAATCAAAGGAACCAAGATCGCACCAGAATTCCAAGCACGTGCTCAGGAAGTTTCATCTGATTCGAGATATTATCGATAGAGGAGACGTTCGGATATGCAAGATTCCTACAGATGATAATCTGTCAGACCCGCTTACAAAGCCGCTCACGCAGTGGAAGCATGAAGGGCACACTAGGAGTATGGGCATACGAGATGCGCCAGATTGGCTCTAGTGCAAGTGGGAGACTGTTGGAATAGATGCCCTAGAGGCAATCTAGTTTAGTATGGATTTATTTGTGGCTAGAAATTCATTTATTATTTATCGGATATTTAATATAATGAAGTCCTTAGATTTACAATTGTGTTGTTTATCTTAAATATCCCTAGTCCAGTATAATGATTAATGGGACAATCATCTATAGACTAGTATGGGGTTGGATTGATATGGAGATATCATGATCCAACACATAGGTGTGCATTAGGGAATGTTGCACTGGATTGACCCATCTCCGAGAAGGCTACATACACGTTATGTTGAGTCACAAGCGCTTCTCGCGGTGAAATGGTATTGTCATCCTTAGACTTGAAGTCACAGATATTCTAGTTGTGGATTATTGTGATTTTGGTAGCGTTAAACGCTACACTGTAACTGGGTAGTTATAAAGGGGTGTACTGGATACAATAAGAAGCAAGCTTAGAGATCGTAGTGGACGTAGATAGAATTTGTCCCTCCCACATAACGGGAGCAAATATCCTAGGCCACTCGAGGGATAGTGCTTATAGAATGTCTGGCCAGACTCAAATAAATCAATATGGGATATTGATGTTATTTGTACGAATAAGGGTATTCCCATGGATCGAGAAACTATGGATTTGATATACGAGTGTGACTTGTATGTCTCGTGTCCAATCCGGATATAGAGACAAAGAGATGAGACAATTAATTGTACAAAGGTTGTCAAGATGACCATTCTATTAGTTGGCTAGAATGGATGTTTTGCTAGAAACCGCTCCATATTAGCAAATAGTTGCTACCAACTAGATAGAACCTATGGGGTCACACGCTATATAGAGTTGAACTAGATTTGGGAATTAATTAATTGGATTAATTAATTAGAAGGATCACTTTGCAAAACCTTGCAAACTTAGTAGGGACTAATTTGCAAGGAAGGGACTAAATTGAATTATAGTAGGACTAGAATAAGTCCTTTAGGTAGTTGGAAAGGAGTTGTTGGACTATATAAAGGACCCTTCTTCCTTCCTTTCCATATAACTTATGCTCATTATTGGACATAACAAAGAGTGGGAGAGAACAAAAGGAGATAGAGCAAGCAACAAGAGGAGCCGACCGCTCCTCTTGCCGCCGCCCATCCCGTCGGCCACAAAGGAGGCCGAGACCCTCTTTTTGGGTCTCGTTTTGCGTGATTATTCTTCCTCTTCCTCTTCCGGGCTAGCACCAAGGACTTGGGAGATTCTAGGATCAACTCTAGGCGTGGATCAACCATAGAGAACGTGACACAATTCGCGTTTGAAGTCATCAAAGGAGAACCCTAAGGTGTGTTATTGATTTCTTCCTTTACCATCGTTATGTCTCTTGACTTGTGATCCTTGGAGGGTTTTGCATGGTTTTATAATTGTTTGTGTTTCCGTTGCGCATCCATGAATCAAAACCCTACAAGTGAAGAGGAGGACACCGTCACAGTCGTCGTCTTCCAGCAACTACCGGTCACACGGTGGAACAGTCGACATACACCTTCTTCCCCGTCGACGGTGAACCGGCGAATCTCCATCCTCTCCCTCTCTCTCTTCTTCTTTGTCTTATTCTTTTCTCAGATTCGATTGTTCCCTTGACTTTTGCAGGCCAGTTCCGGCGATTTGGAGCATCCGACGGTGTCTTTCGCCATATCTGATAGACTTTTGCAAGCCAGTTCCGGCCATTTCTTTGATGGATCTTCTCATCCTACTCATATTGTTCAATATTTTGGTTCAATTGTTTGTATGATTTGCCCTATAAGGGTTCGATTTGGCATGTGAAAAGAGTAGGTGTAATGAAATTTCTATGTGATGCAATTTAAATCATAAAAAAGGCCTTGATTTTTGTCTCTTGTGTTTCTGTTGGAGCTCGTGTTCAAGATCTGGGTTCTGTTCCCTGTTGGGTTCAATAACAATGGGTGGTGACAACTTCGTGCTTAATCCAGGGACAACTTTAGAAAGAGGGTGAAATTAGAGGGGCATAATAGAATTTTCACCCGCTTTTTAATAAAGAAATTTCTTCTTTTTCTGAAGAATCGCGTGGGACGGAGGGAGTACCACTCTATCTCTTCTCTTTCTCTCCATTCTGAATTTTACTAGTATTCATTGGGGCACTTTAACCCACTGATATAGATAGCATCATGATGTAATTTTTTGATAGTCTTTTTACGTTGTTGTAGAGAAACTGTTGCCCTATAACACAGTGAAAAAATTATAAAAAATTCCATCGTTTAACGATCCAAATCACCCGTCAAAGTGAACCAGATACGAGTCAAAAAGTTAAGATTCAACTTGGGCTGCGAACCTTTACATAACTCAGGACTAGGAAAATGACTTTAATGTCATCTTAGCGTTTGTAAGAATTTTTTCATACTGTGTTTCTTATTTAATAAAGCATGATAATTTGTTAGGGTATTGTATAGGAGTGATGGCTTCAAATTGTTATCTGACTTTCGGGGTTGAGAAATAGGCATCGTAACGATAACTTAAAGAAAGAAGGTGACATGGCATGATAAGGACTGGCCTTATTAGAAGGGTTGGTTTACTTAGTTAGAGAAGTGAGGTTTAATACCCAATTGGTCAAAAAATGAGAATGTGATTAGCTACTACCCATGACCAAAGAGGTCAAAAGAAAAGTCGTTTTAGTTCATCTAGTTGAAAGTTGATACCTAGTAATCTCAAGGACGAGGAAGACATCACAATGCAAGCCGGTTAGGTAGACAACGGTTAACGTTCGCCTCAGCGTGAAGTTAACACTATAAAAGTGTAAGTATCACAACTTGTCATAGATTAGTTTAGCGAGGGTTAGATCGGCGCGACAATAACTCTCTAATCTGGCATATTGATGTGAGTATTGTTGCCGCTTGTGGTTACTTCATCAACAAGCAAGCAAACCCACAAGGATTGGTCATGGCCTCGAAGGACGACACTTCCACGACATGTTATTTCTTTGAGTTAAGACATTTCAAAGGTCAAGCAACTTTCGGAAAAAACTTTGGTGCGTCCATGTGGTAACCAGTTAAGCCGGTACTTGCAGGTAATTACGAAAATGCCCGCAACCGGACAAAAAAATGGTCCCAGGAAAGATTCCTTTTTAATCTAGAAAACAGTGTTAACAGTTAAAAATGAACGATGCACAATAATATAATCCAAGGATAACATTGATTAAGAATTAGTTAGAATGATTAATAATTAATATATTACGTGTTTTAGTTAAGATAATAAGTAAGATAACATTGCTAACAAATCCAAAATCATTAACTAAACACAGTAGAAATAGAATTGAAATGAGGAGAAACTAGCTTACTTTGAAATTAAGATGATAGAAATGATAAAAATTACAACATACAACAGTTTCACATGAAAAGAGTTGGCTTTTGAAGCATTCTCGACCTCCTCGAGTCTCCTACTCAATATTTTTACCTCTATCTAGAATATTTGAGAACTGGAGCACAATATATTACATGTTTTAGTTAAGATAATAAGTAAGATAACATTGCTAACAAATCCTAAATCATTAACTAAACACAGTAGAATTAGAATTGAAATGAGGAGAAACTAGCTTACTTTGAAATTAAGATGATAAAAATGACAAAAATTACAACATACAACAGTTTCACATGAAAAGAGTTGGATTTTGAAGCATTCTCGACCTGCTCAAGTCTCCTACTCAATGTTTTTACCTCTATCTAGAATATTTGAGAACTGGAGCACAACACGAACTGGTAAATTCATCTTCCCAGTAGAAATAGTTGCATTGTTGACCTCTAGCCTTGGCGCGAGTCCAAAACATGCGTCCATCGTTTTCCGGCGTACGTGCGGTAAGACTTACTGGGTAACGGCCATAGTAACTAAGCCCAGACCTACAACCCAACCTCCGGGAAGAATTTCCTCTTGAATATGAAGGTGAGTTGCTTCGTGAGGGTGAAGAGCTACCACTATGTTCAAAGATTTGTTAGAGAGAAAGAAGAAGGGTGAAAGAGAAGGAGAACAAATGAGATCTGAGAGTGAAGAGAGAAATAAAGAGTTAGTTGAGAGTGGTTGGAGAGAGTAATAAAAGATGGCAGTGGGTAAGTAGGTAGATATTAATGCAGAGATAAAACTCTTAATACAATTGAGATACAAACGTTAGCAGTTTAGATGGAATAACTAATTAACATAGTAGTGCATTTATTAATTTGGTTTTGGTAGGTGAGGGTAGTTGGTCAAACCAAATGCACCTTAAATAAACTAAAATTGAGAGTTTGTGTTCACAAAAAAAAGAAGTCATTTTTCGAAAAACAACACAAGCCATCAAAAAAACAACACAAAAAATTATGAAAAACATTGTCTCATCAAAATGTAGGAAACAATGTTCAAAACATGCATTCTCCAAAACAACACACATGTACCGACAGAAACATTATTCATAATACAAACCCCCAACAACATTACACAAATTCACCTTTTGGTCTTCTTCCTCGTCGGTTTCTTCTTCTTCTTCTTCTTCTCCGCTGACTGCAATGAAAAGAAATAGTGGGCAACTAGTAGTACACCTGTAAATCTCATACTAATGGTCCCATCCTCCATGAATTCCATTAACCCAATACGAAGCTGGCTATAAATGCAGTTGTATGGCGATCTAGCCATTTCATTTGAGATCCAAATTCTGAGGTGCTTCACGAGGATGGAGAACTTCTTCTTAAGAGCTGGAATCAGGTCCCTCAAATGGGTTATGAAGAAGCATACGTGAAGCCCACAATAATTCCTGACAGATTAATACATGATACAAGTTTAATAAATAAGATAGAAAGGTTAATACATTAGTAATAAGAAGTGAGGAATTAAAGTATTACCCATTTGATTGTTCGGGAACGTCGTCGTTCATGTACCACACCACCCAACGTGTTATGTCATCCTGGTATTCTGAGTAGGATTGAGCGTTCGGGGTGTTTTCCCAACTTTTGCAGTAACAACCTTCTCAGTATACCCCATGCCACTGTGCAAGTCCAAGATGACTATTTCCTTGTCAACAAAAGAAATAACCATCATGAACCAGTGGGCCTGATGGACATTCTAGGGAAGGGCGATCTATTTCATTTACAATTCAAAATAAAATAACTTCAACAAAAGATGAATGTATAAGTTAACTTGTATTGATAGAAATCGTCAGACTTACGTATCCCATTTCGCTCCATTCTCCTCCATACTGATCATGCGCCTTGAAGTATTCGAGCTCAATTGTGAGCCGAACAATACTTATATTTAATGACGCCATTTGAAGATGAATCTTAAATTGAGGGATATTATCAAAATGACAAGGCAATGAACTAACTGTAGGGTTTTGATACGGATTACGCAGAAGAATAAACAATAATAATCTCTGTTCAAAACCCTCCAAGGATCACAGGACTAGACATCATAACGATGGCAAAGGATAGAAATATCATGTAGCTTGTTTTTCTCCTTTGATGACTCCATGTGAAATAGTGTACACGTCTCTATGGAACTCCACTCCTAAGATTGTTCTGGATCCTTCTCACACCTTTATGCTAGCTAGGGAAGAAGAAGGAAGAAGAATATCACGCAAACGGTACACCCAAGGCCGCGCCACACGAGGCCGACGGCAAGAGGGAGGGCGCGGACGAGGGGGGTTCGGCCTCCTTGTCTTCGCTCTCTCCTTGCTTTGTTCTCTCTCTCTCTCTCTCTTCTGTGATAACAATTATGACACTTATGAGAAAACAAGCTAGGAGGGCCTTTATATAGAAATAACTCTTTATTAACTACATAATGGCCCTAATACTAATCATGTCCATACACCGATTAGTACACCTTGCAAATTAGTCCTACTAAGTTTGCTTGTGGTTGCGTATTGAACATTATGTTTAATTAATCATATTAATGAATTCCCAAGTCCGGTTTAATCCATAGGGAGTGTGAACCCATAGGTTTTTACTTAGTTGGTAGTAACGATTACTAACATAGAGCGGTGTCTAGCAACACATCAATGCCACCCAATTAATAGAAATAGTCAGTAATCCGACAAACCTTGTGACCAATGTTACCGCATTGTATTATTCATTTGTCTCCATATCCGTATTGGACACGAGACATACAAGTCACACTAGTATATCCAATCCATAGTTTCTCAATCCTAGGAATAGTCTTATCCATGCAGATTACATCAATATCCCATAGTGATTTATCTGATTCTGGCCCAAAATTCTATAAGCACTACCCCTCGAGTGGAAGCGGATATTTGCTCCCGTTATGTGGGAGGGACAAATCCTATCTACATCACTACCATCTCTAAGCTTGCTTCATATCATGTCCGAGAACTACCTTTATAGTTACTCGGTTAAGGCGCAACGTTTGACAATATCAAAGCATGATATTTCACAACTAGAGTATCTAGTGACTTCAAGTCTAAGGACCATAACACCATTGTCACTACGAGAGGCGCCTGTGACTTTACATAACTTGTATGTAGCCTTCTCGTGGTGGGTCAATCCAGTATGCCATTACCCCTAATGCATGCCCATGTGCTAGACTTGATATCTCAATATCAATCTACCCACATACTAGTCTATAGTTGATCGTCCTTTTAATCAATATAATTGACTATAAACAACACATTTGTAATATAAGGACTTCATTATATTACATATCTCCATAAATAATACAATTATTATTCTAGCCAAAATAATGTTCATACTAAACAAGATTGCCTCTAGGGCATCTATTCCAACAGTCTCCCACTTGCACTAGAGCCAATTTGGTGCATCTCGTATGCCTATAGATCTAGTGTGTCCTTCATGCTTGCGCTGAACAAGCGGCTTTGTAAGTGGATCTGACAGATTTTCATCTGTAGGAATCTTGCATATCTTCACATCTCCTCGATCGACGATCTCTCGAATAAGATGAAACTTTCTGAGTACGTGCTTGGATTTATGGTGTGACCTGGGTTCCTTGGATTGTGCGATCACTCCAGTGTTGTCACAATACAACTCTATTGGATCCACAATACTAGGAACCACACCTAGATCATTAATGAACTTCCTAATCCAAACAACCTCCTTTGTTGCACCCGATGCAACAATGTACTCAGCCTCAGCTGTAGAATCAGCAACCGTCTCTTGCTTGGAACTTTTCCAGCTCACAGCTTCTCCATTCAGGCCAAACACGAATCCCGACTGCGATCTGAAATCATCTTTGTCGGTTTGGAAGCTTGCCGTGTAACCCCTTACACGCAACTCTTCCTCCCCTCCATAGATCAAGAACGCATCCTTAGTTCTTCTCAAGTACTTAAGGATGTTCTTGACCGCTATCCAGTGACTCACACCGGGATTGGACTAATATCTGGTTGTCATACTCAATGCGTATGACACGTCTGGTCTAGTACATAACATGGCGTACTTGATGGATCATATGGCAGACTCATAGGGAATCCTACTCGTTCGGTTCTTCTCAATCTCATTGGAAGGACAATCATCCTTCAAAATGGTGATTCCCTGCGATATGGGCAAGAATACCTTCTTGGAATCTTGTATGTTGAAACATTTCAACACCTTGTCTATATATGTACTTTAGCTTAGTCTGAGCAGCTTCCTAGATCTATCCTTATAGATCTTGGTACCAAGTATATAAGCTGCAGCCCCTAAGTTCTTCATTGAGAAACACTTTCCTAGCCAATCTTTAACAAATTGCAAGATAGGATGTCGTTTCCAATGAGTAGTATGTCATCCACATACAAGACCAGAAATACAACAGAGCTCCCACTAACCTTCTTGTAGACACAAGGCTCATCTTCGTTCTTGATGAAGTCAAACTCTTTGATTGCGTCATGAAAACGTAGATTCTAACTCCTAGAAGCTTGGTTCAACCCATAAATGGATTGCTTCAACTTACACACTTTATGGGCATGCTCTGGATCCTCAAAACCCTCTGGCTGTGTCATGTACACATCCTCAAGGAGGTTTCCATATAGAAACGTTGTTTTGACATCCATCTGCCAAATCTCATAATCGTGATAAGTTGCAATAGCAAGTAAGATTCGAATGGATTTGGTCATCGTGACTGGGGAAAATGTTTCATCACAGTCAATACCATGAATCTGTTTGAATCCTTTTGCCACCAATCAGCCTTTATAGGCAATCACATTTCCATCCATGTCGGTCTTCTTCTTGAATAACCACTTGCACCCTATGGGTCGAGCTCCTTGGGGGTGGTTCCACCAAAGTCCATACTTTGTTGGTATACATGGATTTCATTTTGAATATCATGGCCTCAAGTCACTTCTGAGAGTCCGGCCCTTTCATGGCCTATCCATAGGTAGTAGGCTCATCATCTATGAGTAACGCGTCACCAGGCTCAGTCACGAGAAGTCCATACCTCTCTGGCTCCTGGAGCACTGTACTCGACCTACGAAGTTCTTGTGTTATCTGAATTGGTTCCTCCAAAACATCTTGCGGTTCCTGTTCATATTCCATAGTAGGATCAGTGGTTTGTGGTTCTTGAATTTCTTCAAGTTCTACTGTCCTCTCACTTGCTGCTTTAGAGAAAAACTCTCTTTCTTGGAACACGCCGGTCCGAGCAACAAACACTTTGTTCTCGGCAGGATTGTAGAAATAATACAACTTCGTTTCCTTAGGGTATCCCACAAACTTACACTTATCAGACTTGGGCCTGAGCTTTTCTGTTTGTAAACGCTTTACATACACATCGCAGCCCCAAATCCTCATAAAAGAAAATGTGGGAGGCTCCCACTCCACATCTCATATGGAGTCTTCATGACTGATTTAGATGGAACACGGTTAAGGGTGAAAACTGCACATCTGCACATAATAGAGTGTGGCCCCAAAAGGATAATGGAAGATCACTTTGACGCATCATACATCAAACCATGTCCAACAGAGTTCGATTCCTCCTCTCGGACACGCCATTCTATTGTGCCGTTCCGGGTGGAGTGAGTTGGGACAAGATCTCACACTCTCTATGATAGTCGTCAAACTCTTGGCTTAAGTATTCTCCTTCACGATCCGATCTTAGTGCCCTAATAGTCTTGCCAAGTTGCTTCTCTTATTCATTCTTGAATTCTTTGAACTTCCCAAAGGATTCGGATTCGGTCTTCATAAGGTACACAAATCCATATCTACTGAAATCATCTGTAAATGTAATGAAATAAAGATAACCACCTCTAGGAGGCGTGGCAAATTACCCGCACACATCAGTATGCACGAGAGCCAATTGCTCACTAGTCCTCTCTCCTTTCTTATCGAAAGGGGACTTTGTCATTTTTCCTAATAAACAAGACTCACATGACTCATATGATTCATAATCAAATGAGTCTAGGAATCCATCTTTATGGAGTCTGTAAATGTGTTTCTCGTTTATGTGGCCTAAACGACAATAACATAGGTAAGTAGGATTTAAATAATTAGTTTTAGTCCTCTTAGTATTTATGTTATATACAGGATTACTTAGATCAAGGATATAGAATCCATTAGATAATTGCGCACTACAATAGTGCATACTATCAAAATAAATGGAGCAACACAGTAATACCACCCTTTAGCCGATCTTCTAATTCTCTTTAGATCCTGCACATTTCGAAAAATGTGAGATCCACATGCAGTATCCGATACCCAAGATGAAGAGATAGTTAAATTTATTTGAATAGGTGCCCTAGAGGCAATCTTTTAGTATGCATAGTGTTTTTTGGCGAGAAACATTCATTGTATTATTTATGCAGATATTTAATATAATGAAGTCCTTATATTGAAAATATGTTGTTTATCTTAAATATCCCTAGTAAATTATATTGATTAACAGGACGATCAACTATAGACTCATATGGGGTTGGTTTTATATGGAGATATCACGATCCAACACATGGGTATGCATTAGGAGTAATAGCATACTGGATTGACCCATAACGAGAAGGCTACATACATGTTATGTGAAGTTACAAGTATTTCTCGCAGTGACAACGGTATTGTCATCCTTAGACTTGAAGTCACTAGATCCTCTAGTTGTGGATTGTTGTATTTTGACATCGTCAAACGCTACACCGTAACTGGGTAGTAATAAAGGCGTTCGTCAGATACAATAAAGAAGCAAGCTTAGAGATTATAGTGACGTAGATAGGATTTGTCCCTCCCGTGAGTAGATATCCACGACCACTCGAGGGATGGTGCTCATTGAATGTCTGGCCAGACTCAGATAACTCAATATAAGATATTGATGTTATCTGCATGGATGAGACTATTCCCAAGATCGAGAAACTATGGATTGGATATACGAGTGTGACTTGTATGTCTCATGTCCAATCGAGATATAGAGACAAAGGGATGCGATAATACTTGCACAAGGTATGTCGGATGAATTTTTCTAGTAGTTGGAGCATGGATGTCTTGCTAGAGGCCGCTCCATGTTAGTAAATTGTTACTAGCAACTAAGTAGAAACCTATGGGGTCACACTCCCTGTGGATTAGACCGGAATTGGGAAGTAATTAATATGATTAATTAATTAGAAGGATCAGTACGCAACTACGTGCAAACTTAGTAGGACTAATTGGCAAGCTGGACTAATCCGTGTATAGACAGGATTAGGATAGGGGCTTTTATGCAGTCAACAAAGCGTTGTTGGACTATATAAAGACACTCCTAGCTTCCTTCCCACAACTAATTCTCATAACACATTGAGTGGGAGAGAAAAGCAAGGAGATAGAGCAAAACCAAGAGGGCCGAACCCCCCCCCCTTGGTCCGCCCCTACCCGGTCGGCCACAAAGAGGGCCCGAGCCCCTCTTTGGTGATTCCTTGTGTGATCTTCTTCTTCTTCTTCTTCTTCCATCGTTCCTAGCTGGCACTTGGTGTTGGAAGATCCGGGTTCTAACCTAGGAGTGGACTAGCCATTCAGACGTGAACAAAATTTCACGTGTGAAGTCATCAAAGGATATCTAAAAGGTATTTTGATACTAATCCCTTACTATCGTTATGAATTCTAGACTTGTGATCCTTGGAGGGTCTTGAAACGGATTAATTATTTTTTATTCCGCTGCCTATCCGTTATCAAAACCCTACAAAATTGGCATCTATAACAAAAATACCCGGTGGTGGTGGAATCACTATTCCATGCCTTTTATCCTCCAGATACTTTGGGCAGTTCCTCTTCTAGTGTCCAAGCTGACCGCAATAGTGACACTCACCCTTAGTCATGCCCTTGGAAACACCACCAGCAGGTTTAAGGGCAACTTCCTTGGATTTTGCAACTTCCTTTCCTTTCCCTTTGGAGGTAGAAGCAACTCGCTTTCTCTTTCCTTTGTTCACCATCATTATGGCATTGCCCTTTCCCTTGTTGATGCTTTGTTCAGCTGTCTTCAACATATTGAGTAGATCTGGCAGAGGTTTGTTGATCTCATTCATGTTATAGTTTATGATGATTTGTCCATAACTTTAAGTCAACGATTGCAAGATGAGATCAGCGGCCAACTCCTGACCCACCGAAAACCCCAGGCGTGTGAGATTCTTCAAGTACCCGATCATACGTACTACGTGAGGCTCCACTGGGTTTCCCTCTGACATATGATATTTGAACAATGCCTTGAAAACTTCATACCGCTCAACCCTTGTCTGCTCTTGAAAGAGTTGCTTCAGATGTATGATCATATCAAACACAACCATGTTCTCATGTTGCTTCTGAAGCTCAGAGCTCATGGCGCAAAGCATAAGGCATGACACATCATTAGCACTGTCAACGATCTTCTGATATGCCTTTAAGGCTGCAGGAGTATTATTTTCTGGACCATGACGAACCTGCTGCTCTAGAATGTACAGTTTCTTCTCTTGCTTGAGAATAATTCTCAAGTTCCTGTATCAGCCCAGAAAGTTTCTTCCAGAAAACTTGTCCTTCTCAAGGACAAATCGTAGGGATTGTGATGAAATCGATGAATTGTTTGCAATTGGAATTCTTCAAAAGAGAAATATACAAGTTTTATTATTTCGTGAACAAATAACTATATTGAATAATGGCTAGATTATTAAAATAGCTCTCACTATTTTTCTCTGATTAATAACCCTCCATATTAATGCGGGAAATATTATTATATTTTCTAGTCGGCCAAGATCCATATTTCACTCTTTTTTTAGCTTGCTTTGGCAAGTCACCTAAAAATTAGTTATTTAGGTAGGAACAATTCCAATTGCATCTTATGCAACTCTTGGTTCAATTGGGAAAATAACTCCTTATTTATCTATCCCATAGATCATCCCCATTGTTTGCCTATAGGCTTTCAATCCAATTGGAGTAGCCCAGTTGCGTCCAACCTCTTACTTCAACAATTGCATATTACTAGATTGTGCCGTCGCGCCACATCATGATGAATCAAGCCGCCTTGCTTTGGCAATCCCGAACTTGATAAATCATGATTATGAAGAGTGTTGAGTAACGAGAAGGCAAAAACGCAAAATTTAAATTTGAGGGATTTTTCCATTTAATTTTATTTTTTTTCTTGATCCACATCAACTGATCTACTTATTTGGATTGGGCAATCCCAAAATAAAAGATCCGGTTGTATTATCTTGTTACCAGTTTGCATGCATCATCCAAACACGAACAATAAATAACAAGACGATAATTTAAAAAATCACAAACAATAAATAAACGTGATGTGGATATGGCCTCCTAAACTAATATATTCCCAAGCCAATGAGAATATCTATAAGCCCTA
This sequence comes from Linanthus parryae, assembly GCA_023055425.1. Classification (NCBI taxonomy): domain Eukaryota; kingdom Viridiplantae; phylum Streptophyta; class Magnoliopsida; order Ericales; family Polemoniaceae; genus Linanthus; species Linanthus parryae. Next base: position 74,750,803 of record JALGPY010000006.1, on the reverse strand, counting down.
AAAAATAGCAAGCTCATCTCCATGTAACTCCATCTTTTAGTCCATGCGTCTTAGCTTGTGGAATGCCGCCTGTTGGAATTGTGCCCTAGAGGCAATCAATTAATTGTGACATTTATGGATTTACGATTCATTATGTTATCGATATAGAGATATGTTAACATGAATGAAGTCCTTAGAATATAAGTTTTATATTCTTAAATATCCCTAGTCAATTATAATGATTAATGAGACAATCATCTATAGACTAGTATGGGGTTGGATTGATATGGAGATATCATGATCCAACACATGGGTATGCATTAGGAGTAATGACATACTGGATTGACCCATCTCCGAGAAGGCTACATACATGTTATGTTAAGTCACAAGCGCTTCTCGCGGTGCAATGGTATTGTCATCCTTAGACTTGAAGTCACTAGATTGTCTAGTTGTGGATTATTGTGATCTTGGTAGCGTCAAACGCTACACCGTAACTGGGTAGTTATAAAGGCGTGTACTGGATACAATAAGAAGCAAGCTTAGAGATCGTAGTGGACGTAGATAGAATTTGTCCCTCCCACATAACGGGAGCAAATATCCTAGGCCACTCGAGGGATAGTGCTTATAAAATGTCTGGCCAGACTCAAATAAATCAATATGGGATATTGATGTTATTTGCACGAATAAGCCTATTCCCAGGATCGAGAAACTATGGATTGGATATACGAGTGTGACTTGTATGTCTCGTGTCCAATCCGGATATTGGGACAAAGGGATGAGACAATTACTTGCACAAGGTTTGTCATGATGACTATTCTATTTGTTGGCTAGAATGGATGTCTTGCTAGAGGCCGCTCCATATTAGTAAATAGTTACTACCAACTAAATAGAACCTATGGGGTCACACGCCATATAGGGGTGAACTAGACTTGGGAATTAATGAATTAATATGATTAATTAATTAGAAGGATCAAATCGCAACAACTTGCTAACTTAGTAGGACTAATATGCAAGTTGGACTAATCTATGTATAGACATGATTAGGATTTGCGAAGGTGGCCTAATTCATGTAGAGACATGATTAGGATTAATTTGCAAATAGAAACTAATCCATGTATTGACATGATAAGGACTATTTTGCAAAAGGGGACTAATCCGAACTTGAGTAGGATTAGGAGAGGGGTTCTTTATGTAGTAGGACAAAGAGTTGTTGGACTATATAAAGAACACTCCTAGCTTATTTTTCTCACTACACACAACACACATCTATATGATAGAGTAGGAGAGAACAAAGCAAGGAGAGAGAGCAAGTCCCAAAAGAGGGCCGAACCCCCCAATGGGACCGCCCCCTACCCGTCGGTCTCACATGGAGGTGGCGCCCCACCTTGGTGCACCATTGTTGCGTGATTCTTCTTCCTCTTCCCCTTTCCGGGCTAGCACCAAGGATTGGAAGATCTAGATCTCACCTCTAGGCGTGGATCAACCATAGAGACGTGACACAATTCGCGTTTGAAGTCATCAAAGGAGAACCCTAAGGTGTGTTATTGATTTCTTCCCCTTTCCGGGCTAGCACCAAGTATAGAAGTTAGATAGTGCTAGATAAAGTAGATTGTTAGCCAATATTGAAGAAAAGAAGCCCAAAGCCAAAAGGAGCCACAAAAGATGGAGCATGGAGCATTCCACATGACTATGAAGGATGGACCAAAAGATCAAGACGCATGGAGATGTGTTTGTTTTAGGGTTCATAGATAATTCCATTGGCTTGGAATTATCTTAGTCTAGAAAAGGCCATATCCACATCACGTTTAATTTGTGTTTTGTGGTTGTTTACTTTATTGTCTTATTATTTTGTGGTTGGTGTATGGTTGATGCATGAAATTAGGATAATAAGATAATTAGACAACCCAGATCTATTATTTGGAGTTGTGCCCAAACTCAAATAGATAGATTAGTTGATTTTGATCAACAAAACAATTAAAATTGAATTTAAAATCCCTCAAAATTCAAATATTGTGTTCTTGCCTTTTCGTTATTTAAACACTCATGATCATCATTATTTATCGAGTTCGTGCGTGCCAAAGCAGGGCGACTTGGTTCATAATGATGGAATGCGATGGCACGTAACAATGTGCAATTGTTTAAATAAGAGGTTGAACACAACTGGGTTATTAATATGATTAAGAAACCTAGAGGCAATCAATTGGGATTATCCATATGGATGGATAAATAAGGAGTTATTTGCCCAATTGAACCAAGAGTTGCTTAAGGGATGCAATTGGAATTGTTCCTACCTAAAGTAGTCAAATTATGGGTGACTTGCCAAAGCAAGCTCATAAGGAGATGAAACATGGATCTTGGCCCACTAGAAAATATAAGGATATTTTCCGCATTAATATCTTGAGGGTTATTAATCCGTAAAAAAATAGTGGGAGCTATGTTTAACAATTTAAGTCCTTGTTAAATATAGTTAAAACGTCACAAACTTTGCATAATCCTATTGTGTTGAATACCCATGGCCTTAAACAAACAAAACACGACTTTTTCTTTTTAAGGCTGGTATAAAATTGAGAATTGTTCTCAAATAAAAGAGAATTTGTTGTACTTCGTAGAACATAAAGTTCTCTTCCACCGACTACCAAAACACACTAAAACCTATGAAAGGAACACCAAAGAATGGTTCTTTGGTTATGACTTGCCCCATGTTAGCGGCCATGAATTCTGAGCTTTGGAAGCAAGAAGAGAGACATGGAGAAGTATGATATGATCATACATTGAAAGAAGCTCTTTCAAAAGAGGGAGCTAGACATGAAAGATTTGAAGTGTTGCTCCACTTTGGGTTATGCAAATATACTAATTCAATATGAATGAAATATTAGTGAATATACATTATCTATGAGATAGATAAAAGAATTGCATCGGATGCAATTATAGTTTTGTTTTAAAATTGATTTACTCAATATGATTGAAAAATCACTAAAACAAAACACTAATAATGGGCATGGGCAAAGTTGTTAATGGATAACAACATGGGTAAGGGCAAAATAGTTTGCGCCAACCCCATAGGTATAAAGCAAGATTGTTGCTAAAACCAAGTTGCCCTGAAGTCCCATAGATGGTGTAGAGGAAGAGAAACTACCCAAAGTACCTGGAAGTAAATAATAAAGGAATTATGAATTCCGATTTGGGTATTTTTGTTATATAAATCAATGTGTCTATCTCATCATCATAAGTATATGATACTAGATGTAGATCTCACATTTATGTGGAGGATCTCAAGATACGAAGACAATTGGATAAGGAAGAAATAATCCTACACGTGGGGCTATGAAGCAAAGGGTTGCTGAAAAGTCGTAGGGAATTATTTCTACCTTTCAGAAATTTTTCATGAATTAGACAAAAGGGATAATGTCCCTGCTATGAGTAGGACCATTATCATAGCTTCTTTTTTGGACAAGAAAGCTCCTTATCATAATAAAAGGACAAATGTTGTTCCATTTATTATGGTATGCATTATTGTAATGCAATTTTGTCTAAGTGGATTCTATATCCATGATCATGATAATTTCATCTATAACATTAATACCTAGAGGTTTGCATATAATGATATGAACTTCACTTATCTTAAGCATTATCGTTTAGGCACCATAAATAAGAGATACATATCTAGAACTCCATGAGGATGGATTTCTGGGACTCATTTGATTATTGAATCATATGAGACATGTAAGACTTATTAGGCAAAGATATGATCTTTTGGGAATCATACATATTGATGTATGAAGGCCGCTAAGCACAAATACTAAAGATGGTTTTAGTACTTCATCATATTTACTGATAGGATCAGAGAAACATGGATTTGTGTATCTTATGAAGAAACAAATCCGAATCCTTTGAATTGTTCAAAGTATTCAGGAATGAAGTAGAGAACCACCTTGGAAAAAGTATTAGGGCTCTAGGATTGGATCATAGAGGAGAGTACTTCAGCCAAGAGTTTGACAAGAATCTATGGGAGTGTTGGATATGATCCAAAACTCGCTCCACCTAGCACGCCACATGTGTTTGGCGTGTCTAAGAGGAGAGTTCGGACCTCGTAGGACATGGTTCGGTCCATGATGAGTCAAACAGAACTTCCAGTTTACTTTTTGGGGCTATGTTCTAATTACAGCAAATTTTGCCCTTAACCTTGTTCCATCAAAACAGATTATGAAAAAAACAATATGAGATATGGACTAGGAAAGTGTCCTAGTATGTCATTCATAAAGATTTGGGGTTATGAAATTTATGTAAAAGAGTTTACAAATAAACTTGGACCCAAGTCGGATAAATGTTTTGTGGGATATCTTGAAAATGATATTATTTCTACAACCCAATCGAGAACAAACTGTTTGTTGCTCGAACTACAGTGTTTCTAGGTAGAGATTGTCTCTAAGAGAAACAGTGGGAGGGCAGTAGAACTTGAATAAGTTCAAGAACCACAACAGAACATTGATCCTTTCTGATGGAACATGAGCAGGATCACAAGGTATTGTGGAGTAACCTACTCAGAAAACACAAGAACCTCGTAAGTTAGGTAGGATATATCAAGGGACTAGAGAAATAAGGATTTCTCATAACCCGTGATATATTGCTCATAAAGATGAGCCTACAACCTATGAGATGGTCACGAATGGGTCATAATCACATAAATGGCTTGAAGCCATGGGATACAAAATGGAATCCATGTATACCAACAAAGTATGGACTTTGGTGGAACCACCTGAAAGGTGCAAGTGGGTTATGAGGAAACTAACATGGATGGTAATATGATTACCTTTAAGGAACAATTGGTTGGGTAAGGATTTCCTGTGAGTTCATAGTATAGACTATGACGAAATCTTTCACAGTTGTGATGCTTAAATCCATTAGTATCTTGCTTGTAGCAATCTGTTTATAGATTGAATCAAGCTTCTAGGAGTTGGACTCTTCGAATTGATGATGCAATCAAAGGAGTTTGGTTCCATCAAAATTGAAGATGAGACTTGTGTCTACAAGAAGTTTAGTGGGAGCATAATTACGTTTCTGGTCTTGTATGTGGAGACATACTTAATCATTGGGAACGTTGCCCCTACTTGGCAGTCCTACGCAGATTGACTAGGGAGTTGACTTTCTAATGGTAGACTTAAGCGAAGCAACTTGTGAAGATCTATTGAGGTAGATCAAGATGGTTGTATAGCTTAGGTCATAGTACATAAATTGACAAAGGTGTTGAAAAGAATATTGATTCTTACCCATGTCACATGGAATTAGTCTTTGGAAGGCTAATTGTCTTCCCAATTAGATTGGGAAGGGACCGTATGAATAAGATTCATGAGATATGTACTAGGCCAGATGTGTCATATGGTATGACACAAAGATACCAGTAAAATCCGGATGAGAGTCACTGGATAAATTATAAAGATTATCCTTTAGTACTTGGGAAGCACTAAGGATGAATTTTTGATAAATAGAGGATATGAAGAGTTTGCTGTAAGGGGTTAAAGTGATTCGAACTTCAAATCTGACAAAGAAGATTTCAGATTATAAGTCGAGTTTTATGTTCTGCCCTAGTGGGAGCGACTGTGAGCTGGAAAGGTTCCAGGCAAGATTCAGTCACTGATTCTAACATAGAGGACAGAGTAAATTAATGCATAAAGATGCATTTACTCAGGATATTCAATCTCAATCTCAATCAAATTGTTGATGAAGGAGATGTGAATATTTGCAAGTTGCCAGCGTATGTCTCGCCTCTACGCAGTGTAAGCGTGGAAGGCCGCGCTAGATCAATAGGCATATGATGCAGGAGATTGACTCTAGTGCAAGTGGGAGACTATTGGAATTGTGCCCTAGAGGCAATCAATTAATTGCGACATTTATGGATTTACGATTCATTATGTTATCGATATAGAGATATGTTAACATGAATGAAGTCCTTAGAATATAAGTGTTATATTCTTAAATATCCCTAGTCAATTATAATGATTAATGGGACAATCATCTATAGACTAGTATGGGGTTGGATTGATATGGAGATATCATGATCCAACACATGGGTATGCATTAGGAGTAATGACATACTGGATTAACCCATCTCCGAGAAGGCTACATACATGTTATGTTAAGTCACAAGCGCTTCTCGCGGTGCAATGGTATTGTCATCCTTAGACTTGAAGTCACTAGATTGTCTAGTTGTGGATTATTGTGATCTTGGTAGCGTCAAACGCTACACCGTAACTGGGTAGTTATAAAGGCGTGTACTGGATACAATAAGAAGCAAGCTTAGAGATCGTAGTGGACGTAGATAGAATTTGTCCCTCCCACATAACGGGAGCAAATATCCTAGGCCACTCGAGGGATAGTGCTTAAAAAATGTCTGGCCATACTCAAATAAATCAATATGGGATATTGATGTTTTTTGCACGAATAAGGCTATTCCCAGGATCGAGAAACTATGGATTGGATATACAAGTGTGACTTGTATGTCTCGTGTCCAATCCGGATATTGGGACAAAGGGATGAGACAATTACTTGCACAAGGTTTGTCATGATGACTATTCTATTTGTTGGCTAGAATGGATGTCTTGCTAGAGGCCGCTCCATATTAGTAAAAAGTTACTACCAACTAAATAGAACCTATGGGGTCACACGCCATATAGGGGTGAACTAGACTTGGGAAATAATTAATTAATATGATTAATTAATTAGAAGGATCAAATCGCAACAACTTGCTAACTTAGTAGGACTAATATGCATGTTGGACTAATCTATGTATAGACATGATTAGGATTTGCCAAGGTGGCCTAATTCATGTAGAGACATGATTAGGATTAATTTGCAAATAGAAACTAATCCATGTATTGACATGATAAGGACTATTTTGCAAAAGGGGACTAATCCGAACGTGAGTAGGATTAGGAGAGGGGTTCTTTATGTAGTAGGACAAGGAGTTGTTGGACTATATAAAAAACACTCCTAGCTTATTTTTCTCACTACACACAACACACATCTATATGATAGAGTAGGAGAGAACAAAGCAAGGAGAGAGAGAAAGTCCCAAAAGAGGGCCGAACCCCCCAATGGGACCGCCCCCTACCCGTCGGCCTCACATGGAGGTGGCGCTCTACCTTGGTGCACCATTGTTGTGTGATTCTTCTTCCTCTTCCCCTTTCTGGGCTAGCACCAAGGATTGGAAGATCTAGATCTCACCTCTAGGCGTGAATCAACCATAGAGACGTGACACAATTCGCATTTGAAGTCATCAAAGGAGAACCCTAAGGTGTGTTATTGATTTCTTCCCTTACCATCGTTATGTCTCTTGACTTGTGATCCTTGGAGGGTTTTGCATGGTTTATTATTGTTTCCGTTGCGCATCCATGAATCAAAACCCTACACCGCCATCTTGTAGTTTCTTCAATTTTTTAGACTTCTTCTCAAAGTCTTGAATATCCTCTAATCTATCGAATACTAGCTAGCATCTATACTAAATTGAGAGACCTCACAAGTTGAGGAGAAGACCGGCTCGCATGCGTAAAACCTAATTAATTTACTATTACAATAAAACCAAACCACAAAATTAAACATTTACAACATCCACATCTAAGGCCATATCTAATCACCATGCAAAAAAGCACATAATACAGTTAAAATCCAATTTTAACGCGCTTGGTCAGTTTTAGTTGATTTTGGATGTGCTATAGACAAAACGGTCCAAGAGGGCCCACCAACTACTTGGTCGAACCCCTAATGGACCGCCACAAGGGCTTGGGCCGGTCGGCCCTAGCCTACGCGGCCAAGCCGCGCGCTAAGCCGGCCCGACCCTTAGCTATGGCTTGCTTGGCGCCCAAGGATGGGCGGACGGCCCTAGGTTTTCGGCCCTAGGGTTGTTTCCTTCATCTCCTTCCTTGTTTCCCAAATATGCTTGTTTCCAAATTAAGAAAATCCCTTTTTTTCCAAATTCGTACCCAAACCCCAGTTTTCTAGATCCAATATTTCACAACATATGTGATCTAAATTCATAAATATTTACATCATATGTAAAATTAACTCATCCTTGATTGAATCAAATTCAAATTGCATCATCATGCCAAATTCAACTTTACGCGATAAATCATAATTTTTGGGGAAATAACTGACTGGAAAGTAACACATAAACCACGTTATGCACTACGACATGTGGCTCTGATATCACTATAGGGTTTTGATACAGATTATGCAGCGGAATAAACAATAATAATCTCCGTTCAAGACCCTCCAAGGATCACAGGACTAGACATCATAACGATGGTAAATGATAGAAACATCATGTACCTTGTTTTTCTCCTTTGATGACTTCACGTGAAATAGTATCCACGTCTCCATGGAAGCCCACTCCTAGGATTGCTCCGGATCCTTCTCACACCGTTGTTCTAGTTGGAGAAGAAGGAGGAAGAAGAAGATCACGCAAACTAGACACCCAAGGTCGCGCAACATGAGGCCAACGGCAAGAGGGAGGGGGGAGGACGGGGGGGGGGGGGGGGGGGGGGGGTTCGGCCTCCTTGTCTTGGCTCTCTCCTTTATTTGTTCTCTTTCTCTTATGTGAGAACAATTATGAACAATTTAGGAGTGCCTTTATATAGTAATAACTTTTAACTAACTACATAATGGCCCCAATACTAATCTTGTCCATACACGAATTAGTTCACCTTGTAAATTAGTCCTACTAAGTTTGCTTGTGGTTGCGTATTGAACATTCTATATAATTAATCATATTAATTAATTTCCAAGTCCGGTTTAATCCATAGGGAGTGTGACCCCATAGGTTTCTACTTAGTTGGTAGTAACGATTACTAACATAGAGCGGTGTCTAGCAACACATCAATGCCCCCCAACTAATAGAAATAGTCAGTAATCCGACAAACCTTGTGACCAATGTTACCTCATTGTATTATACCTTTGTCTCAATATCCGGATTGGACACGAGACATACAAGTCACACTCGTATATCCAATTCATAGTTTCTCGATCCTGGGGATAGTCTTACCCATGCAGATAACATCAATATTCCATATTGATTTATCTGAGTCTGGCTAGACATTCTATAAGCACTACCCCTCGAGTGGTCGCGGATATTTGCTCCCGTTATGTGGGAGGGAAAATTCCTATCTAAATCACTACCATCTCTAAGCTTGCTTCCTATCATGCCCGACAACTACCTTTATAGTTACCCGGTTAAGGCGCAACGTTTGATAATATCAAAGCATGATATTTCACAACTAGAGTATCTAGTGACTTCAAGTCTAAGGACCACAATACTATTGTCACTACGAGAAGCGCATGTGACTTTACATAACTTGTATGTAGCCTTCTTGTGGTGGGTCAATCCAGTATGCCATTACCCCTAATGCATACCCCCATGTGCTAGACTTGATATCTCCATATTAATCTGCCCACATACTAGTCTAGAGTTGATCGTCCTGTTAATCAATATAACTGACTAGGGATATTTAAGATAAACAACACATTTGTAATCTAAGGACTTCATTATATTAAATATCTCCATAAATAATACAATGATTATTCTAGCTAAAATAATGTTCATACTAAAAAAGATTGCATCTAGGGCATATATTCCAAGACTTACAGCATATGGTGTGCCGAGGAACCAAATCCGCTTGATTCCTTCGAAGTCGCGGCTCCTTTCGTGCAGACGAAGGAATTGCATGTATGCACCCATCACCTAATTGTTTAAAATTGAATAGAAGAGTGTTATGATGATGGAGAGGACTATATATGTCTTAAAAAACTCCGTTAAATCAATAGAAATAAATACTTAACTCGTGGTCAAACATCTTTTCATCGCGAAGGCGCCACGCGGAATACCTCGTTAGACTTGCATAACTAGCCATGTCAAGAATTTCATCTCTTTAGTTTTAATAGGATACATAACCATAAGTACAAACATAATTAATGTGTCACATATAAATTATTTAGAAAATTTGAATGTAAATATCACTTACTCTAGCGATTCCGGTTGAACATGGTGATTCCTGCACTTGTCGTCGTATGAGCTTTCAAACTTGTGCGACATGTAGTAGTGGAGCCAACAATGTTCTGAGGAAGGCATTGGTGGGAGAGGGGTCAATTAATTAGGATTCATGTGTTGCTTATTCAATGATATCCTTTTACATCCTCTAATGATCCATCTTGCCTTTCCCATGACACTCCCAGCCAAGTTTCCCCTTGGGTTCTTGAGAGAACCATGAACAAGGAATCTCTCGGGAGGTACATTGGAGGCCACCTAATAAATCAAAAAAAATTAATAGGTATGTTAAAACTATAGACAGAAACCTTAAGTATAAAGTTAAAATAGCTAATACATTTACCTCAGTGCTAGAGCTGATTGTGTGGCCCACCTTCATCGGAGAGTTAACCTCATCCTCCTCCATCTTCTGCTTCTTCTTAACTCTTAATTCATCTTCATCCTTTTCCTACTTTTTCCTCTTCTAACATCCTTCCTCTTCCTCCTTCTTTTCACCTCCTTCCTCTTCATCCTTCTTTTTACCTCCTTCTTCTCCTCTTCCTTCTTCTTATCCTCTTCCTTCTTCTTTTCATCTTCCTTCTACATGGCCAAAAAAGTTTCCCCCGGAAGCTTTTCCACCAGCTGTCCCACAATGCACTTCCAAATATCCTCTGGTGTAGGAAATAATGGGACTATTGGTGCAACAACCTTCTCAACTATTGGCTCATCATCACAAATTTTCAACTTCAACTAAAAAGAACAACAGAAGTGAGAGAATAACTTATGTTACTGAAAGTTGACTCACATTCTTGTTTTTTGAAATATACTTCCATCTCTTTGAAACATTAGATTTTCCCCATAACTTCGACCTTGGACTTGCTTGCTTGTCCTAGCAGCCTTTTGGATTTTCCAAAAAATTGGGCAGAACTTTTCTAAGTACAAAAGCTAGAATAATATAAACAAACAAATACAGTTTAAGAAGGAGTTATTAAAGTATAAATAATATGTTTAAAATTATGGAAACAAGGTTAGAAAATTAACAAAGAAATCAGCACGCAACCAGTTCCACAAAAGGTATCCCTAGTTTGGTCCTTCACTTGTTGTGTCCCAAAGTGATCAAGTCATAAGGCTACCCAGTTTACCACTTTCAAGTGCTTAAAATAAACAACAAGTTTAGCAAACCCTCTTCGGACTCCTTGTCGTCTGATCGGCACTCTTAGGGCCCCCAAGATCAAACAAACCGCCCTCTCATTCCACTCATCATTTAACAGTTTCTTGTTCTCATAGCCTTGAACCATGAAACATAGTCACCAAACTTTTTTATCTACTGGATGAGACCAAGCCTTTGTTCAACTGTGGGAGAACAAGCGGATCAGCCTCTGTGAAAGTGTGAGTATGCAGATGTTAATGCAGCTAAGATACTCTAGAAGGGGGGGGGGGTTGAATGGAGTATGCAAACTTTTTGCAAAACTTGCTAGGGATATAAAAAATTGTGCAAACAATAAAGTTCAAGGCCTTGAAAACTAGTTCAAGCCCTTGGAGAAGATGCAGACAGTATAAAGCAAGTATGCCTTTTTCAAGTCCTTGAAAACAAGTTCAAACCCTTGAACAACAGACAGTTTTGTATGCTGCAAAAACTGTGAAAAGAAATGAACTGTAAATGCAAGTGACAAGAGATTTATAGAGTTCAGTCCACTTGGACCTACATCTCTACCTCACGGATTAGATCCCTACAGGATTTTCTTATTAACCAAAAGCCAAGCCCCAGAACTCAATCCCAGAGAGTTCCCTTACTCTATTACAGCTTGTGGTTTTCCCTAACCTGTCTAGTACCTGCTCTAGCTAACTAATTAACTAAGAATTATCTATTGTTCACCTTGAACAATACTTGAGAATAGATGTAGAGATATACATAAATGATCTACCAATACAGTTCAATATAGAAGTACACTTAGAATGGAAAAATGTAGTGAAGAATGCAGTGAACTTCTGTGGAATGGATTGAGAGTTTGATGTTCTTCTTTGGTGCTTTGTCAATCCAGAAACTTGTCTCTTGCTTTTGCCCGTTGAGTCTCGTCTATTTTTGCTTCAAAGTGAGCTCTATTTAAACTGTTTGAAGCTCTGCAAATCTTCCCAGATTTTCAGCAACAACTTCCTATTTTGTAGGCAACAGCGTTGACTCTCTTTAACAGCTTTCTCCAACGGATGGTTGATCACAATCTTCAGAGATATTGTTGTTATCTTGTCCATAATCAATCGGAGAAGCTGTCATAAGTCTCTGATTGATCACAGGATCAAAGTGTCCAACTATTTCCAAACTGCACAAATTCAGTTTAGGAAACAATCCTGCAAATATTAGAAACAAAATTTCCTGCAATATCAAAGTCAAACATATGATATTCTATGATCAAACCATGTTAGAATAATTTTTCTTTCATCATCTAATAACAGTGAATCAAACATATAAAAGATAGAAAGGGAATCAAATCATAAAGTTTGCAGAAATCTCCCCCCTGAGAATGTTCATACAGGTTAAGCAGTTTCAAGGCCTTGAAAATAGCTAAACTATTTTCAAGCCTCTGAGACTGACTCAAGGCTTTGAAAGCTGATTCAAGGCCTTGAAATAGCTGAACTATTTAAAACCTTGCACAACCTGATCTTACACTACGGAACTCTGTATCTCCGGTGCATCTGATTCCAAAGAGCCACCCGACAACTTCCGATGTTAACTCCACGATGCGACCGTGCGCTTTCAAGTACCCGTCGGTATCGAAGGACTTGGAAATGAACTGGTTGAAGGCCTCCGAGGTTTATGTGATCTTTAGGTGGTCCAGTCCTCCACGACCCACTTCGTACATCCATTCCCTTTGTTCAACTGCCATATCTTCAAAAAGAGTGACAACAGAAGGCGGACTCATGTAACTCTGGAATTGCCTTGGGTTCTTTAGCTTTTTTATTTCTCATTTACCCTTCAACTTGGCTTCATCCGCCTTCTTCTTAAACTTTGCCTTCTCTCCCGTGGATTTCCTTGTCAAAGTACCCTCCATTTTCCGTTTGTTTTTTTCTTGGGCATCCCCTGTGAGATAGGGTTCCTTTTGATCAATACTCATGCTCCTCCACTCCAAGTTGATGCTTTCTCGGACCTATTTGGTCATCCTCACCTTAGGGTATATTTTCCTAAGCCTGTGCATCCTCAAATTTCTACAAAAATAATGAGACAATTGAAAGTGCTTAATCCAGGTATAAAACATGATATATATGTACTCTAGGGGGGGGTCGAATAGAGTATGCAAACTTTTGCTAAAATTAAACTTTTGAAACTTAAAAACTAGTAAAGATGGAATTTTAAAGCTTTGGACAAGTATAAAGGGGTTTGAGATTGCTTGAAACAGTCTAAAGCTTCAAACCTTTGAAGCAGGAAATCCTCCAAAGCTTTGGAGCTTCCCTGAGTTGTGCAGAATGAAATGCAGAACTTGTAAACAGATGAACACAATGATTTTTTACGAAGTTCAGCCACCAATGGGCCTACTCTCCGCCTAAGGGATACTATCCCTCTAGGATAAACAACTTCTTATTAATCACAGACTTAGCCCTACATCTCAAGCCTAAGTGAATTCCCTTACACCTATACAGCTTGTGGATCCCAAACTATCTGGTTCCAGCTACAATATGATGAAACTATAAGAACATCTTTGTTGTTCACTTCAACAAATAACTTACTAAAGTTGGTGAGGTGAAGAATTCAAATGAAATACTCTGATAAAGAACAATACAGAAGAACACAGAAAGTAAAATAAGCAGTGATGCTCATATGTGTTCTTCAGAGTTCTAGAATGATTGATCTTCTGCAATGTCGAATCTCCACTTTGGTTGAATGAATGAAGATTTTATAGATGATCTCCCACAAATATTCTCTATTTAATTTTTTAATTTATCTATACTCTTTTATGCTTGAAATTCATATTCAGTATATAACATCTTGCAGTAACAACCTGAGAGATTTTAGGAACATATTTCCTACAATCCTCCACCCTTAACAACTTATTTCAACAAATATATTTTAATAGCTTATTTTATTTTGTTAGGCAGGTTTGACCAACGACTAGTCCTGAAAAAGTTGAACACAAGATCAAACAAAGTCTAGATAGAATAGCATAGATATAAAGTCCTCTTTGGCAGGGCATTTAAACCATTATGCATAACTATATTCTGAGTGATATCAATAGATAACTATACCAAAATAATAATCGAGGATAAGACTATAATATAGAATAATTCAATTGTGGAATCAGCAATCATCTCTTGCTTGAATTTTTTCCAGCTCACATCTCCCCCATTCAGGCAAAACACGAATTCCGACTGCGATCTGAAATCATCTATGTTGGTTTGGAAGCTTGCATCACTGTAACCCCTTACATGTAGCTCTCCCTCCCCTCCATATATCAAGACCGCATCCTTAGTCCTTCTCAAGTACTTAAGGATGTTCTTGACTGCTATCCAGTGACTCTCACCCGGATTGGACAAATATCTTCTTGCCATACTCAATGCGTATAACACATCTGGTCTAGTAAATAACATGGCGTACATGATGGAACATATGGCCGACGCATAGGGAACCCTACTCATGCAATCCTTCTCAATTTTATTGGAGGGAAAGGTAGCCTTTGAAACGGTGACTCCATGAGACATGGGCAAGAATCTCTTCTTGGAGTCTTGCATGTTGAACCATTTCAACACCTTGCCTATATATGTACTTTGTCATAGGTCGAGCAACTTCCTAGATCTATCCCTATAGATCTTGATACCAAGTATACATGCCGCATCCCCTAAGTACACTGGGAAACACTTTCCTAGCCAATCTTTAACAGATTGCAAGGTAGGAATGTCGTTTCCGATGAGTAGTATGTCATCCACATACAAGACCAAAAACACAGCAGAGCTCTCACTAACCTTCTTGTAAAAACGAGTTTCATCTATGTTCTTGATGAAGCCAAACTCTTTGACCGCGTCATCAAAATGTCGATTCTAACTCCTAGAAGCTTGCTTCAATCCATAAATGGATCGCTGAAACTTACACACTTTATGGTCACGCTCCGGATCCTCAAAACCATGTGGTTGTGTAATGTACACATCCTCAAGGAGGTATTCATACTGAAACGATGTTTTGACATCCATCTACCAAATCTCATAATCGTGATAAGTTGCAATAGCAAGTAAGTTGTGAATAGATTTGATCATTGCGTCTGGGGAAAATGTTTCATCATAGTCAATACCATGAATCTGTCTGAATCCTTTTGCCACCAATCGACCCTTATCGGCAATCACATTGCCATCCATGTCGGTCTTCTTCTTGAAGATCCATTTGCACCCTATGGGGAGAGCCCCTTAGGGTGGTTCCACGAAAGTTATACTTTGTTGGTATACATGGATTCCATCTCGGATCTCATGGCCTCAAGCCACTTTTGAGAGTCTGGCCCTTTCATGGCCTCTCAATAGGCAGTAGGCTCATCATCCATGAGCAGTGAGTCACCCAAATCAGTCACGAGAAGTTCTTATGTTACTTGAATAGGTTGCTCCACAACAATTTGTGGTTCCTGTTCATGTTCAATTGCTGGATCAGTGGCTTGTGGTATTTGAATTTCTTCAAGTTCTACAATACTCCCACTGGCTTCTTTAGAGACAAATTCTCTTTCTAGACACACACCGGTCCGGGCAATAAACACTTTGTTCTTGGTTGGATTGTAGAAATACTATCCCTTTGTTTCCTTAGGGTATCCCACAAACTTACACTTATCCGACTTGGGCCCGAGCTTGTCTGTTTGTAAACGTTTTATATAGACATGCAGCCCCAAATTCTCATAAAAGACTCTATGGGACGCCTCCCACTCCATATCTCATATGGGGTCTTCATGACAGATTTGGATGGAACACGGTTAAGGGTGAAAGTTGCACATAATAGAGTGTGTCCCCAAAATGATAATGGAAGATCAGTTTGACACATCATAGATCAAACCATGTTTAAGAGAGTTCGATTCCTCCTCTCGGACACGCCGTTCCATTGTGGCGTTCCGGGCGGAGTGAGTTGGGATAACATCCCACACTCTCTAAGATAGTCATCAAACTCTTGGCTTAAGTATTCTCCTCCATGATCCGATCGTAGAGACTTAACACTCTTGCCAAGTTATTTCTCTACCTCATTCTTGAATTCTTTGAACTTTTCAAAGGATTTGGATTTGGCCTTCATAAGGTATACAAATCCATATCTACTGAAATCGTCAATAAATGTAATGAAATAAAGATAACCACCTCTGGCAGGTGTGGCAAATGGCCCACATACATATGTATGCACGTGTGCCAACTACTCACTAGTCCTCTCACCTTTCTTATTGAAAGTGGAATTTGTCATTTTTCCTAATAAATAAGCCTCACATGTCTCATATGATTCATAATTAAATGAGTCTAGGAATCCATATTTATGGAGTCTAGAAATGTGTTTCTCGTTTATGGCCTAAACGACAATGTCATAAATAAGTATGATTTAAATTATTAGTTTTAATACTCTTGGTATTAATGTTATAGATGGAGTTATCTAGATCAATGATATATAATCCATTAGACAATAAAGCATTACAATAATGCAAACCATTAAAATAAATAGAGCAACATTTGTCCTTTATTTTAATAGAAAAACATTTCTTGTCCAAACAAGAAATAGAAATAATGTTTATGCTCATAGCAGGCACAAAATAACAATTGTCTAATTCTAATATAATCAAGGAGGCAAATATAACTCATAAACGCCTACGATTAATGCAGCAACTCTTGCTCCCTTCCCCACGCGCAAGTCTATCTCTCCATTAGCCAGTCTTCTACTTCTCTTTAGATCTTGCACATTTCAAAAAATGTGAGATCCACATCTAGTATCCAATACCCAAGATGAAGAGAAAGATAGATTGACATCTATTACAGAAATACCTGGTGGTGGTTGATCACTATTCAAAGCCTTTTTTTCTTCCAGATATTCTGGGCAGTTCCTTTTCCAGTGTCCGAGCTGACTGCAGTAGTGACACTCACCCTTAGTCATGCCCCAGAGGGCTTTAAGGCAGGCTTCTTAGATTTTGCAACTTTCTTTCTCTTTGTTTCGGAGGTAGATGCAACTTGCTTGCCCTATCCTTTATTGACCATCATTATGGCCTTGCCTTTCCCTTTGTTGATAGTTTGTTCAGTTGTCCTCAACATATTGAGTAAATCTGCCAAAGGCTTACTTCTCATTCATGTTATAGTTCATGATAAACTAACGATAACTATCAGGCAACGATTGCAAAATGTGATCAATGGCCAACTATTGACCCACCAGAAACCCTAGGCGCATGAGGCTCTCCAAGTACCCGATCATACGCAGTACATGAAGCCCCACCGGGTTTCCCTCTGATAGATGAAAATTGAACAATGCCTTGGACACCTCATACCGCTCATGCCTAGCCTGCTCTTGGAAGAGCTGTTTCAAATGTATAATCATATCCTACGCATCCATGTTCTCGTGTTGCTTCTGAAGCTCCGAGTTCATGGTGAAAAGCATAAGACATGCCACATCATTAGCATCATCAACGATATTCTGATGTGCCTTTATGGCTACAGCAGTATTGTTTTTTGGAACTTCAAGAACTTGCTCTTCTGAAATGTACAGTTTCTTTTCTTGCTTGGGAACAATTCTCAAGATCTGTACCAGTCCAGAAAGTTAATTCCAGAAATCTTGTCCTTATCAAGGACTGTTCGTAGAGATTATGTTGAATTCGTTGAATTGTTTGCCATTGGAATTCTACAAAATGAGAAATATACAAGTTTTAGTATCTTGTGAACAAATGACTACATTTAATAATGGCTAGATTATTAAACATAGCTCCCACTATTTTTCTCAGATTAATAACCCTCACTATTAATGCGGAAAATATCATTTATATTTTCTAGTGGGCCAAGATCCATATTTCACTTCTTCTTGAGCTTGCTTTAGCAAGTCACCCAAGAATTAGTTATTTAGGTAGGAAAAACTTCCAATTGCATCCAATGCAACTCTTGGTTCAATTGGACAAATAACTCATTATTTATCTATCCCATAGATAATCCCAATTGCCATGCCTCTAGGTTTTCAATCCTATCGAAATAGCCTAGTTGCGTCCAACCTCTTACTTCAACAATGCACATTACTTGCTTGTGCCATCATGTCATCCTATAAAGAATCAAATTGCCTTGCTTTGGCAAGCCCGAATTTAATACATTATAGTTTTGACGAGTGTTTAGTAATGAGAAGGCAAAAAACGCAATATTTTAAATTGAGGGATTTTACCTTTTAATTTTAATTGTTTTGTTGATCCATATCAACTGACCTACTTATTTGGATTGGGAAAATCCAAAATAAAAGATCCGGGTTTTAACTATTATCTTGTTATAATTTGCATGCATCGTCCAAACACGAAAAATAAACAACAAGACAATAAATAAACAACCACAAACAATAAGTAAACGTGATGTGGATGTGACCTCCTAAAACTAAGATATTCCCTAGTCATGAGAATATCTGTAAGCCCTAAATCAGCAAGCTCATCTCCATGTGCCTCCACCTTTAGTCCATGCGCCTTAGCTTGTGGAATGATGTCTTCTCGTGGTTTCTTCAATCCTTTAAGCTTCTTCTCCATGTCTTGACTATCATCTAACTATATAATACTAGCTAGCATCTATACTAAATAGAGAGACCTCACAAGTTGAGGAGAAGACGACACGCATGCCGTAAAACTTAATTAATTACATCAATACAATAAACCAAACCACAAAAATAAACAACCATAACATCCACATCTAAGCCCACATCCAATCACCATGCAAAAGCAAATAATACAATTAAAATCGAATTTAACGCGCTTGATCAATTTTTAAGTTGAATTTGGATTTTTAGGGTCAAAATAGTCCAAGAGGACCCACCAACTTGCTTGGCCGAACCCCAATGGACAGTCGCGGGACAACCGGAATGGCCGACCCTAGCTCGAGCGGTCAAACCATCGGTTAGGCCGGGCCGGCCCCTAGGCCGCGACTTTCTTGGCGCGCAAGGAGGGGTGGACGGCCCTAGGGTTTCACCCTAGGTTTGTTTCCTTCCTTTTTTCCTTCCCTTGTGTGCTTGTTTTCAATGAAGAAAATCCCCTTTTTCATAATTGTCCCCAAACCCTAGCTTTTCAAAACCCGAATTGACACATCATATGTGATAGAAATTTGCTAATTTTAGTACGATACGTAAATTTAGCTCATTCTCTACTGTATCATATTCAGTTTGCATCATTATGGAAATTTTAGTTTTACGCGATAAATAATAATTACGGTGTAAAACTGACCGAAAAGTAACACATAAAACCACGTTATGCACTACAACCTGTAGCTCTGATACCACTGTAGGTCTTTTATACGGATTGCAAAGCGGAATGACAATAAATATATTCCGTTCATGACCTTCCATGAACCACATATCTAGTATCATAACGATGGTAAGGGATAAATAGTTTGCGTACCTTGTTTGTCTGAATTGATCACTTTACGTAGAATAGCGTCCACGTCTCTATGAGTATCCACACCTAGGACTGCTCCGAATCCTCCTTACGTGTATGTGTCATCTCATGCCAAGAAGGAGTAATAAGAAGATCACGCACATCGAGGACAAAGAGGGCCGCGTTTCTTGGTGGCCGATTGGTAGGGGACGGGCGGACGGCTAGGGTCGGCCTAGTCTCCTTGCTTTGTTCTCTCACTAAATAATGAATGCAACTTATGAGAAAATAATCTAGGAGTGCCATTATATAGTTAATAACTCCTTATTAACTACATATTTGCCCCAATACTAATCATGTCCATACACGGATTAGTCCACTTTGCAAATTAGTCCTACTAAGTTTGCAAGTGGTTGCGTATTGATCATTCTATTTAATTAGTCCTACTAATTAATCCCAAAGTCCGGTTTAATCCATAATGTGTGTTACCTCATACGTTTCTACTTAGTCGGTAATAACAATTACTACATAGAGCGGTGTCTAACAACACATCTATGCCACCCAACTAATAGAAATAGTTAGTGATCCGACAAACCTTGTGACCAATGTTACCGTATTGTATTATCCCTTTGTCTTCATATCCAGCTTGGACACAAGACATACAAGTCACACTCGTATATCCAATCAATAGTTTCTCGATCCCGGGAATAGTCTTATCCATGCAGATAACATCAATATCCCATATTGATTTATCTGAGTCTGGCCAGACATTCTATAAGCACTACCCCTCGAGTGGCCGTGGATATTTGCTCCCTTATGTGGGAGGGACAAATCATCTCTACATTACTACCACCTCTAAGCTTGTTTTCTATTACGCCTGATAAACGCCTTTATTGTTACCCAGTCACGGTGTAGTGTTGACGATATCAAAACATAATATTTCTCAGCTACAGAATCTAGTGACTTGAAGTCTAAGGGCCATAATACCATTTTCACAACGAGAAGAACTTGTGACTTTAACATAATTAATGTAGCCTTCTCGTGGTGGGTCATTCCAGTATGCCATTACCCCTAATGCATACCCATGTGCTGGACATGATATCCCCTTATCAATCTACCCACATAATAGTCTATAATTGATCGTCCTGTTAATCAATATAAACGACTATGGATATTTAAGATTGAAGGGGTGTACAGCAGGTAGAAATGCAGGATTAATACTCTAGAGGGGGGGGGTTGAATAGAGTATGCAGTCTTTTTCTAAACTTAGAGTAGTGACTTCAAAAGATTTGTAAAGAGATTTAAGGCCTTGAAGTGAGTTTCAAGTCCTTGGAATGAAAACAGTTTATTATAAAGAGAAAAAGTATATTTCAAGGCCTTCAAGTGAGTTTCAAAGCCATGAAATGAAACTGTTAAATGCTGCAAATAAACTAGATTCTGTAGCTGAGACACAAGATATATAGAGTTAAGTCCACTTGGACCGACGTCTCTACCTCAGGGATATTCTCCATGTAGGATTTTCAACTCAATTCTTATTAATCAACAGCTAAGCCCTATATCTCAAGCACATAGAGATACCTTACTCCATTACAGCTTGTGGTTCTCACTAACCTATCTAGTACCTGCTCTAGCTATCTGATTAACTAAGAATTATATATTGTTCACCTTGAAAAATCCTTGAGAATGTAAACAAGAGTAATATATAAAATATATACAAATAAAGTTCAGAATAGAAGAACACAAGAAATGAAACTGCTGTGAGAGTGCAGTGTTCTTCTGAGAGTTGGATTGAGATTTTTATCTGCTTCTTTGTTGCTTGAAAATCCTTGAATTGTTTGAGAGTGTGTCTAGCTTTTTGCCCGTTGATTTGTGTGTCAAATGATTCAAACTGAGCTCCTGATAAAAAGATTACTTGATCTGCAAATCTTCAAGATCTTCAGCAACAACATTTCCTATTTTGTAGGCAACAACTTTGACTTCTCTAACAGTCTTCTTCCAACAGATAGTTGCTCAGTATCTTCAGCGATACTGATCTAATCTTGTCTATAAACATGTTGAGAAGCTTTTAGGATCAATAAAGTGATTGCAGAATCAAATCAACCCAGAAATTCCTTTCCTGCAAAACTCAGGTTAGGAAGTCAATCATGTAGAATAGGAAATAAACATTCCCTGCAAAACTGAGTCAAACAGATAGATTAGATGTTGTTAAACATGTCAGAATACATCGTCTTTCATCATAAAGTAATAATAGATAAAGCACAGGGGTTTAGAAGTTCAAACAGAAACTCCCCCTAAGATCATGCTTAAGTCTTAGTCAGTTTCAAGGCTTTGAAAGCTGTTTCAAGGCCTTGAAATAGACTAGCTATTTCAAGTCTTTGAAACATTGAAACTTCCTTCAGCTTACAATCTCCCCCTTGATGAAAGACAAAACCAAGGTCGTCCAATCTGTTTGATAAAATACTTCTGCAACAAATACTCATTAGCACATAGCATAAATAATTAACATGAAATCAGCACATAATGTCCAAAAGATCGGACTTATTAAACAGCAAAACAGCAAAGAGTGCAGGTAGTCCTAACTGACCAAAACAAGTTCATCTAACAGATAGCAAATAAAACAACCTATATTTTCTCCCCCTTTTTTTACTTTCATAAAAAAGAATGAGAATATGTTGGATCATTGTTCTGGAAAAACATAAAGAAAAAATATTTGTAAATATTAAGAATTTCAAGGCTTTGGAAAAGAGTTCAAGGCCTTGAAAAAGAAAGAATAGGCAAAAATCAAGGGGTAGGGTCTTTATCTCCTTGCTTCTCTACATCTTCTTCTTGGCTTTCTTCCTCATCATCCTGATATTTTTCTTGTTGATCTACATCATCATCTTTACCACCTTCTCCCTCAAACAAATCAGTAGCAGTCACAATCTCTGGCACAGTAGACTTATTAGGTTTCTTCTTCTTGAGATCTATTAGTAGTGCACCTGATTCTGGACTGCCTTCCTCTTGATATTCATCCACTTGTTCAACCTCCACCTGTTTGCTTTTTTGTTTGACCTGAGCAGTCATATCTGGAGTTGAATGCTTACTGGAGAGATCCTTTGCTGATTCAGCCTTTTTGGTACTCTTCTCTGCTTGAGACACTTCCTCAGCCACATCAAACAATGTCATGCTCCTGAACATGTTTTCAACCATGTACTTCACTTGTCTGAGATCAGTGTCAAACCCATGCTGATTCTCTTTTACCTCATCAATCTCCATCTGAAGTTCTTTTAACAATTTGAGGGTCTGGGGATTGTCTTGGGACTGAGAGGTTTGGCTGGAAGTGGGATTTAAGGATTTGGGTTTAATAAATTTCTTTGAACCCAATTCTTTTTCTGTCAACTCAGAGTAGAGCTTCCAAACTTTAGCACTTTTTTTCACCACACCAATCTTCTCAAAAGCCTTCTCATTAGCATACCAAAACCAGTAGTCACTGATTCTTCTTTAAGAGTTGGAATTTCAAAGTGTTGGAAGAATAAGGTGAGTAGATTGGCAAAAGGCAAATGGTGTTTTCTCTGGTTGGTTTGGCTGTAAAGCATGTGCTCCATCACCATCTTTGGAAGATCAATTTCATACCCATGCATAACCCAATACATATAGTATAACACCCTGTCAGTTACCAATTCCTTTGAGTGTTCCCTAGGTACCACACATCTATTAAAGATAGTGAACAAAACTTTGGCTTCAATAGTTAGCACATAGTGTGTTAACTGCTTAGATGTGGTAGGGGTATTAGGTAGAAAGAATTCTTCATTTGCTAGTTCCAGGGCTTCACTCTTAGGAGGGTAGTTACTAGTGTCATATCTCTTAAGACAACCTAGAACATTAGCAAAATCAGAATGATCTAGTTCCATGTCAATTCCAGCAACCTTAGTCAGAATCACCAGATTTGCAGACTTCTTGACTTGTTTCAGGTTTAGGTAAAGAATCTGGTGAATCTAGGATAAGCCAACTCTGGAGGATTTAAAAATAAACCAAAGAGAACTTTTCCTCAACATTTTGATGCATTCCTGATTCATACCATGTAGCATAGGCATACTGATCAGACTACATAAACCAATTGTTCTAGAGGCAAATCCATCAAACCATTGACCTCTAGCACCATTAGTAACAAACCATGTACTATTAGGGGCTGATGTCTTACCAGTGTTTTTCTTTCCTGAGTAGATCTGCAGTGCCTTTTCTATGTTCTCATATGCTTCATCCTCTGGTTCATCCTCTGTAACTTTTTCCTTTCCCTTGCCCTTGTCTGCTTTGTCAGCTTTCTTCTTTGACTTCTTTGGCTACCAATCTGAATACCCTTCTGTTTCTGAGGTGCTGTCTCCACTGCCTTCTTCTTCTTCTTGATGGACACTGGAGTTTCATCCTTCTTCGCCTTCTTCTTGGGAGGAGGAGGAGCTAAATCTTCTGCAGTAGGGGTTTTTGAACTGGAGTCCCCACTAATGGTTTGAAACTCTTCCACAGTGGCCTTTCTTTTCTTCTGTGTTGTAGCCTTTGATCCACCAACCATTTTGATTCTGTCTGAGGCTCTTCTGGTGCTCATCAGGGTTTGGAGAAGAAGAGAGGGGTAGGATATATACGAAGGAAAGAAATAAGGAAGGAGATAAATAGAAGAGAGTTTCAGTTTGAAAAGGAAACAAATTATTTTCTCTCATCTTTGAAGATCTTGATGAATCAGAAAAGATTCAAAATTGTGTGTGTCATTGGAAATAAATATTTAATACTATTTTGGCTAAAAAGGGGTTTTTCAAAATTGAGGGGCAACATTGAGCAATTATCTACAGAGATAACACCCAACATTGAAAGATCCAATAATATTGACTAAGTGACATGCATTCCTATTTTCAAGGATTTGGAAAGGATTTCAAGGCCTTGAAAAGCTTTATCAAGTAATGCATATAAAATCAAAGCTTTGAAAGGATTTTCAGGGATTTGAAAATCAGTTCAAACCTTTGAAACACTTAAAACTTACCTGATTCTCCCCCTAAACCAATGCTTCCTTATTTAGCATTCCCAATTTGCAATCTTAAGGCTAAGAATCCTTCATCTGGCAATTGTTTAGTGAAGATATCTGCAAATTGCATGTTACTAGAAACAAATTTAAAAACAATATAACCTTTCCCTGCATGATCTCTGATGAAGTGATGTCTAACATCAATGTGCTTTGTTCTTGAATGTTTAACTGGATTCTTTGTAATTGACGTTGCACTTGTGTTGTCACACTTGATCGGTATATCTCTGAAATTAAATCCAATATCTCTCATTTGTTGTGCTATCCAAAGTACTTGAGAGCAACAAGCTCCAGCAGCTATGTATTCAACTTCAGCTGTTGATAATGCAACTGAATTTTGCTTCTTAGAATTCCAGCTGACTAAAGATGATCCAAGAAATTGGAAGCATCCTGAAGTACTCTTTCTATCAACTTTATATCCTGCAAAATCAGCATCTGAATAGCAACACAAAGAGAAGTTAGAATATTTAGGATACAAAAGCCCCAAGTCTTTGGTACCATTGAGATATCTAAAAATTCTTTTAACTGCAGTCAAGTGTGATTCTTAGGATCAGCTTGAAATCTAGCACACATGCACACACTGAACATGATATCTGGTCTACTAGCTGTGAGATAGAGTAGTGATCCAATCATACCTCTATACTCCTTTACATTTACACTCATACCAGATTCATCCTTGTCTAAAGATAGTGTAGAACTCATGGGAGTCTTAATCTCTTTGGATTGATACATATTGTACTTGCTTAGCAAGTCTTTTGTGTACTTGCTTTGATGTAAAAAACGCCCTTCTTCATTTTATGAATTTTAAGTCCAAGAAAGAAGTTCAATTCTCCCATCAAGCTCATTTCAAATTCCCTGCTCATAAGACTTGAGAAATCCTTGCACAGAAGATCATTAGTAGCTCCAAACAAAATATCATCACTATAAATTTGAACTACAAGCATATCTTTCTCATGAGTCTTTATGAAAAGGGTTTTGTCTACCAATCCTCTTCTAAAATCATTTTCAAGCAGAAACTTAGACAATCTTTCATACCAAGCTCTTGGAGCTTGTTTTAAACCATAAAGAGCTTTGTCAAAATTTAAACATGATCTGGAAACATGTCATTCTCAAAACCTGTAGGTTTAGCAACATAAACTTCTTCTAGCAGATAACCATTTAGAAAAACACACTTCACATCCATTAGAAACAGTTTCATGTTTTTGTGAGATGCAAATGCAAGTAGAATTATAATTGCTTCTAACCTGGAAACAGGAGCAAAAGTTTCTTCATAGTTAATACCTTCTTCTTGATTGTAGCCTTGAGCTACCAGTCTAACTTTATTCCTGATCACCTTTCCATTCTCATCTAACTTGTTTTTTAATACCCATCTGGTGCCAATGACAGACTGATTTCTTGGTGGAGGAACTAGGTTCCAGACCTTGTTCCTTTCAAACTCATTGAGTTCACTTTGCATAGCTATAATCCAGTCTGCTTCTTGTAATGCTTCCTTCACAGTTTTAGGTTCTACAAGAGAAATAAAAGAATTAAAAGCACAAAGATTTTTCAACTTAGATCTAGTCTGTGTACCAGTGGTTGGGTCAGAAATAATGTTATCAGCATGATGAGATGAGAGATATTTGAATCTCTTTCTTGGTGTCCATGGTTCAGGCTCTCCAATTTGTTTCTCATGTCTCTGAGAACTTGAAGTAGCAGCTTGTTCTCATGTTTTCTCTAAAGATCATGTTTCAAGGCTTTGAATTTGTGTTTCAAGACCTTGAAAATGCTTGTCTTGGTCCAGTGACATTTCCTCGGATTCTTTTGAGAATTCTTCTTCAGTGTCTGAAACATGCTTATTCATATTGAGATCTGCAAAACCATCACTCAAAGAACCATCATAGCTTTCATAAAAAATAACATGAATTCTCTCTTCAACGAGCTTGGTTCTCTTATTATAAACTCTATATGCTTTGCTTGTCTGTGAATAACCAAGAAAGATACCTTCATCACTTCTTGCATCGAACTTACCAAGATTGTCCTTACCATTATTGTGGACAAAACATGTACAACCAAAAGGTTTGAAGTAATAAATGTTTGACTTCCTTCCTTTGAACAACTCATAGGGGATCTTTCTCAGAATAGGTCTAATCAAGCACCTATTAAGAATGTAGTTTGCTGTATTCACAGCTTCTGCCCAATAGTACTTTGGCAGTTTGTTTTCCAGAAGCATTGTCCTTGACATGTCTTCAAGAGTCATGTTCTTTCTTTCAACAACTCCATTATGTTGAGGAGTTCTAGGTGACACGATCCACCCACAAGTGCACGGATGTCGTGTGTAGTAATATCCGGTAAATCCGGGTTGTCGATCCTAAGGGACTTCTTGTAAATCAATTATAGTTGTATAACCTTATGTGGGCTCGCAAGTTGATTTGATTTTTCTAATTATATTAAAATAAAAGACGAGTATCTCAATTAATCGGTTGATTGATCGATTAACAAAGACTGATTGTTGGATTTTCTAATGAATGATAAAGTTCAGGATATCTTTCGGGATCACTAGGGTGTAGTTACCGTTAATAATTTATGTTCACATAACACGAATATCTTCTACTTAGCCAAACAAGCAACACTACTTTGAAGATTCCTCAACAAAAGACTATGTTTAGGAGCACATATCTACATACATCTAAACATGCATTAAGATCTCATATTCTAATCTTAGTTCTTAGTTAACTAAACCGATTCCTCTAGTTTAGATACAACTAGTGCAAGATTCACGTTTCGGGTAGTAAATACCGATTCCTCAAGCATTATCTACCTATAATCAAACCTATTGTGACGTCATACAATGATAATGATATAGATAAGCATAAAATCAAGTATGCTAAATAATAAGAACATCTAATTAAGTTAAAACGCGTGAAATATGATCCATAAACCACCAAACCGGTGTTTAACCCTATATCCTGAGTAAAGTGCTTAGCTACGCTTACTCATGATCAAAATAACAATTTTCAAGTTTATCATGAGCAAAAACTAAAGAAAATAAGAGTTGAGAATCCAAATGAATGATCCAAAGCTCCAAAAACGCTCCCAAAGCTCCCAAGCACGTCTTCCTATGTGAGAATACTGATAAAAGAAGCTAACACGTTGTAATACGTTCCATTAGAGTTTAAGACAACTTCCAAGTAATTACAAAAGAACCCCAAACGGGCTGCTGAAGTTGACTTTCTCTTCGCACGAAGAGAATTTGTCTTCGTGCGAAGATCTTCGTGCGAAGATTGTCTTCTCTTCATGCGAAGGTCTTCTTATTTTGATACTGCAGCATGTTCCCCGAAGACTTTCTGAAACTCCTCTGATTTTGGCTAAGTCATTCTCTTCGTGCGAAGAGATTTTTGCTTCGTGCGAAGAGACTGAGGCTGCAGTCTTTTTCCTTCTTTTCCTTGAATCTTTCCTTGAGTTCTTTGTTTCCGAAGCTCGTCTCTTCATCCTCTTTGATCTCCGCGTCCTATTTCCTGCCAACCACAACACGAAATAAGTAACCGCGGTCATATCACAATAAAAATGTCCAAATATACAAGAAACGCCCGGATTTAACAATCAACGTTCAAAAACTCAAGTTTCTCAATTTAGGCATATTATACTCAAAAGACGAAAAATTCTCCAAGTTAAGCACACAAAATGCAGATAAATAAGTAATAAAATAACTCCAAAAACGCAGTTATCCCTAGGAGCATAAAAGGTTTAAAAGATTTCATGCTTAGAACAGAATATATCAAACTCAAGTTGATCAAATTATCTACCATGATCACATCAGGTTGAACCAATAGGTAGTTTTTTCAAGGTTTGAACTTCTCTTCAAAGTTTTGAAAATTCAAAGAGAGCTTCAGATTTTTCTTTCAGAAACATTACCCAAGTATATCTAGAGAAGTCATCAACAATAACAAGCATGTATTTCTTACCCTTTGGAGTTGGAGTTCTCATAGGACCACATAGATCCATATGCAACAATTCAATGGTTCTAGTAGTACTTACAAAGTTCTTTGAATTGAATAAGCTTCTAGTTTGCTTGCCGTGTGCACATGCCTTGCATAATTCTTCATCTTTGAACTTGATAGAGGGTAATCCTCTTACTAAGTTCTTGGAGACTAACTTGTTCAAGGTATTCAAGCTAATGTGTCCCAAATTTTTTTGCCAAAACTTTGAATCTTCTATCAAGGCCTTGAGACACTTCAAGTTTTCACCTGCAACTTTGTTAGTCTGAAAAGTATAAACATTGTTTGATCTAGAGGCTGTGAGGGTGCAATTTCCAGATTTCTCATTCTGCACCACACATTTCTCTTTATCAAATATAACTTTGTTGCCATTGTCACAAAGTAAATTAAATTTCAAGCCATCAACTAGATATACGTCAGAAATAGAATTTTCAGAATTTTGTACCAACTTTACCAATACCAAGAATGTTGCATTTGCCTTTGTCACCAAGTGTAATTGAACCTTCTGATTGCTCTTTTAGTTATGAGAAGAGAGATCTCTTTCCACTCATGTGTCTTGAGCAACCACGTCCATAAACCACTTCTGCTCTTTGATCTTGGTGACACCCTGCAAACACCATTCACTGCCTTACCCAACTGTTAGACCAAGTGCTGAATTTAGATTCATATTCAGGGCCAACCATGTTAGGTGGTCTAACCCCTTTAGGAACCCAAATCTGTCTAACTTGTCCTTTGAGATGGAAGGGAAAAGTGTTCTTCATTATGCGTGGGTCTCTTCTTCTAAAAGGACAAGTCATTTTAACATGACCAATCTTATTGCAGTAATGGCATTTAGGAGATGTTTGGCTTCCAGCTTTCACAAATCTGGTATTGTTTTTCTTTGGAAAGTTTGGATTGTATCCAATACCAATTTTGTGAACAGACTTCAAGCTACCTCCAAGAATCTAGTTCAAGTTGTGTTCTGAGCCTGCAAGTTTAGTTTTGACTAATTCACATTCTTGAAGTTTCTCAGTGAGAGTAGTCTTTTGTTTATCCAATTCATCAACTTGATGCCTTAGATTAACAAGGCTATCACTCAAGAGAGAGTTCTCAGTGACTACCTCCTTGAATTGTGTTTTCAGGGCTTTGAAACTGTTTTCAAGGACTTGAAATCACTGTCAGTTTTCTTCTGAGAGATTTCAAGATTCTGATTTAGGCAAACAAGTTGCAAATTTTCTTTTGCTTGCTCATGAACTTTTTCTTTCAAAACTCTAATTTCTTTCAGATAGTCTTCTTCATTTAAAAGCATTGTTCTAAGATAATCAGAGAGGGCTTCTGTTGGTTTTGAAATCAAACAATTCACCATTACCTCAATGATATTTTCAGAACTTTCATCATGCTTGGCCATAAAGCATAGGTTGGCATGTTCTTCTTCAGATTCAGAGTCACTTGAGGTATATGAATCACTCCATGAAGCTATCATAGCTTTCTTTCTTCTATCATGATCTTTCTTCTGAAAGTTCTTGCTTTTCTTGTGTGGACAGTCTCTGATCAAGTGTCATGCATCACAAAACTCAAAGCAATTCATGACTTTAGGCTTATTATTTTGTGAATAAGACTTACCTTTGTAGTCCTTTCTACTAAAGTATTTGTGTCTTTCTCTATTGAAGTCATTGTTTCCAAAGTTTTTCTTCATCTTAAGAATTCTGGTTAAGGCTTTGGAAATCAAAGCAATTGGATCTTCATCATCATCCTCAGTTTCAAGGCTTTGAATTGTCTCATTCTCTTTAGCCTTAAGAGAAAAGTTCTTGACACCTTCTGGTAGCTCTCCATCAACTTCATTCATGGATATTTCATGTGTGAGGAGCTTCCCTTATAGGTCATCAAGTTGGAGGGATGAGAGATATTGAGCTTCCTCAATAGCAGTAGTCTTTGGTTCACATTTTGCCTTTGGAAGACTTCTCAGAATCTTCCTCACTTTTTCTTCATTGGAAATGTGTTTTCCCAGTGAATCAAGGTTGTTGACAATGTCTGTGAACCTTTTGAACATGTCTCTGATTGACTTATCTCCATTCATCTTGAATAACTCATATTGCCTGAGATATATATTGATCTTGGTTTGCTTCACTTGACTAGTTCCTTCAAAGGTCACCACAAGCTTATCCCATATCTCTTTGGCAGTCTTGCAGCTTGAAATCCTGTTAAATTCATCTGCACTCAAAGCACAATATAAAATATTCATAGCTTTATAGTTCTTTGAGAATTTCTCTAATTCAGATGAAGAAAGAGAGTCTTCAGGTTTGGGAGTCATCCTTTTCTGTATAGAAAGTATGAGGACCATTCTGGATGATAGTCCAGAGTTCTATGTCTCGATCAATAATGAACATTTTCATCAAGGCTTTCTAGTGGATAAAATTGTCTCCACAGAATATAGGAGGTCTGTTAGCAGCACTTTCCTGTGAGAAACCACCATCACCTACAGTACTCATGATCACAAGATGGTTAAATCTATGCAGTGATACAATCTCTAATACCAATTGAAGGGGTGTACAGTAGGTACAAATGCATGATTAATACTCTAGAACGGGAGGGGGGGGGTTGAATAGAGTATGCAGTCTTTTGCTAAACTTTGCAAGAGTAGTGGCTTCAAAAGATTTGTAAAGAGATTCAAGGTCTTGAAATAAGTTTCAAGCCCTTGGAATGAAAACAACTTAGTATAAAGAGAAAAAGTCTATTTCAAGGCCTTGAAATGAGTTTCAAACCCTTGAAATGAAACTGTTTAAATGCTGCAAATAAACTAAGTATGCAGCTGTAAAGTAAATGCAAGAGACACAAGATATATAGAGTTCATTCCACTTGGACCTACGTCTCTACCTAAGGGATCTTCTCCCTGTAGGATTTTCAATTCAATTCTTATTAATCAACAGTTAAGCCCTAGATCTCAAGCACAGAGAGATACCTTACTCTGTTACATCTTGTGGTTCTCACTAACATATCTAGTACCTGCTCTAGCTATCTGATTAACAAAAAATTCTCTATTGTTCACATTGAAAAATCCTTGAGAATTTAAACAAGAGTAATATATAAAAGATATAAAAATAAAGTTCAGAACAGAAGAGCACAAGAAATGAAACTGTTGTGGGAGTGCAGTGTTCTTCTGAGAGTTGGATTGAGATTTTGATCTGCTTATTTGTTGCTCGAAAATCCTTGAATTGTTTGAGAGTGTCTCCAACTTTTTGCCCGTTGAGTTTTGTGTCAAATGCTTCAAATTGAGCTCCTTATAAACAACTCACTTGATCTGAAAATCTTCAAGATCTTCAGCAACAACCTTTCCTATTTCGTAGGCAACATATTTGACTTCTCTAACAGTATTTTTCCAACGGATAGTTGGTCAGTATCTTCAGGGATACTGATATGATCTTGTCTATAAACATGTTGAGAAGCTGTTAGGATCAACAAATTGATTGAAGAATCAAATCGATCCAGAAATTCCTTTCCTACAAAACACAGGTTAGGAAGTAAATCCTGTAGAATAGGTAATAAACATTCCCTGCAAAGCTGAGTCAAACGGATAGATTAGATGTTTTTAAACATGTCAGAATACATTGTCTTTCATCATCAAGTAATAATAGATAAAGCACGGGGGTTTACGAGTTCAAACAGAAACACAAACTCCCCCTAAGATCATGCTTAAGTCTTAGTCAGTTTCAAGGCTTTGAAAGTTGTTTCTAGGCCTTGAAATAGACTAGCTATTTCAAGTATTTGAAACATTGAAACTGCCTTGAGCTTACAAAGATAACTAACAATTTTAATCTAAGGACTTCATTATATTAAATATCTTCATAAATAATACAATGATTATTCTGGCCAAAATAATATGCATATTAAATAAGATTGCCTCTAGGGCATCTATTTCAACATGCACAAGCTCCAAAAATACACATATTGGCATCTTTGTGTTTGGATTTTACTGTCTCTTAAGAGATACTTCTAAATAACTGGTATTGTTTTCTTTATGCTACATGTTCATAGTACAGTGTTAATATTTACGTCTTCGTGAAATACCATTTATTTTGGGTTATTTCATCAATGGAGTTACTGTGATAGTCACCATGTGCCTAAATACAATAACCCTTTCATGTGTGGGAGTTATTTCCATAATACTTCAAGTTATCTTCCTCTAAGTTGCCTAAAAATGCCCAAAATGAACGAAAACTCGAGAATTGTACGTGTTGAACCATGAAATGTGCCCCATTTATGCCTTATATGTTTGAATGTTCCAAATATGTCATTTAAAATATATAATTATGTCATTAAAACTCAATTTGTTTATGGACTTTGTTGTATATTAACTTTTCCTTCTAAATGCCTAGTAGTGTTTTCTACTAAGCTAACATATCAAATTAAAATCTTAAAACCTATAAACTTTAAAAATAACATTATTTTTTGTTTATTCATCGACTGAATAACCTCAGGGAGTCACCATGTGTGCTAACGAATATACCAATGTAATGCCTAACTTACTCACCATACATTTTGAGACTTAAAGATATAGTCAACAAAATTAAACATGCCTAACTTTATGAAAATACCTTGTTAGCTTTTCAAATTTCACCTTCCTGGTTTCTTACATGTAAGTCTATATTGTTCAAGTGTTTTCTTTTCCTGAAGTTGATTATTTGTTAGCTTTGTAACTTTTACCTTATTGGTTAATGTACTTTTTTTTGTTAGGAGTTTTTTTTTTTAAAAATCTGTTACAATATTTTAATTTATTTTAGAACTTTTGACATAAAACCCCCCTGCAGTATCGTCTCGCTGACACTTAGCTTCATGCAGTATTGATTTTGTCAGAACCCCCCCCCCCCTGCACTTTCACTTTTACCGACATCGCGCACCATTTTTCAAACCGAAAGCCCCATGCAGTTTTACTTTTACCACCACTTAGCTACCAACAGTTTTAGTAAAATGGTGCGCGATATCAAGAAAAGTGAAAATGCAGGGGGGTTTTCTGACAAAATCAATACTGTTGGTAGCTAAGTGTCAGCGACACGATACTGCAGGGGGATTTTCTGTCAGAAGTTCTTTATTTTATATAAGTGATTTGAATTTTAAGGTAACTCACATTTTTAGATAGGATGGAACACTTTCATATGAACACCTCATATGGCTTGGTAGTTAGGCGAGTTAACTCAACTTTGATGGACCTTCAGCTTTTTCCTGCCAATGTGGCTAGAATTTAAGGATATGGTTGGGATGGTTCATTTATGTTATGCATTTAATGGTCTTAAATCTCTACTACCCACAAAATAAGCTTAACGGAATTGTTCTGTCTAACACCTGAAGGATGCTATCGTAAACACTATCACAATATGCATAATATTTAGAGGTTGTATTCACTAACACCAACGTATTGGTAGTTGAGAAATTTATTATATCACATCAATACATTACTGAGGAGATAAACTTTCAGAGATTCAGTAGTTTTTAAGGTAATTCCTTGAAGCATTAATCCCCAAATAGTGCAATACTACTTTTTTGGTGGTTGGGGTCTTCTTATTTGAATATCAGGGTGAGAAAGAAGTCAATGAGAGAACGAGAGAGAGAGAGAAACAAACCAATTTCAAATGAGAGGGAGTGAAATTTGTGAGAGTGGAGCTCATGAATTTTTTTTGGTATCTTTGCCACTTGATATGAGGAAGAAGAATACGATTTTGAAGTCATGGATGAAGATGAATATTTTGACATCACTCTTACAGAGAATTATGGAGGTGATACACCAGAAACTCTATTTTGGTGGCTCCAAATGCAGAGATCATACCAGTTAAGTGTACTTAATGTTTAAGTTAGTTGATTAATTTAAGTAGATAGTAAGTTTTAGTTTTCTACAGGTATAATTGTTACCAAGGAGGAGGTTATGGAAATGACTTTTGCCAGTGAGGTTGAGGCTTATGACTGGTACAACGTCTATGCACTGATGCTTGTTTTGGGATTCGAAGGTGAAATCTTAGGTATTTCAACGCCGAAAATAAGGATAGCATAAAGTCAAGGATCTATGTGTGTGTGTGCCCGACAAGGCGTTCGATCCGATAAGGTCATTTACAAAAAAATAGGAAACGGGACTATACGAGAAACACCAGGTGTGTCTGTAAAGCTCGTGCAAAAATATCAAGAACTTAACCAATGGAGCCTTTTACAGTGGTTAAATTTGAACTCGTACATTCACACGAACTTTCCGAACCACAATGCACGAGACCACCGGTCACACGAGAAGGTTAGCGAGGCGGACGTTGAATGCATCAGATCTTTGAAGGACGTGGGTATCAACTATCAAGTATTTTCAAGGCTTTATTTTGATGGTTAATGATATCGCCTTTTAGGAGATATAATTATTTAGCATTTACCACATGTTAATAGGTATTTGGAGAGTGATTTGAGCCCAATGTTAGAGAATAAAGGTCGTTTTATCACTTGTTGCTCATCCTGTGCTATATTGTTAGTCCGGGCGTTTTCTATGCATATTTCGTTGTTATTTGTCAAATATAATCGCTTGGTATGTTTGTTCATGTTGTCTTGGCAAGAGCGGATGCTAATCGGTTGATAGCAATCATGGAACGAACTGCGGAAACAACGGGAGCTCAAGTGGAGTAAAGAGAAGCCGAATTGAAGGAGCTTGGATGACCAGTTTTCACTAATTTGATCCTAGGCGGATTTATAAAATTAATTTGGGGATGATACCAGTGCCAACTGAAATTAGAATCAGAGAGCTTTCCAACGATAGGTCACGGAGCTGAATCCGAGTTCGAACGAAGAAGTTATGGCCCAGCGAAGTCAGGAGCAGATTTCAGGGGGCTATTGTGCAATTACTGAAGACTTCTGCGGGTTATGATTGAAGGACGACCTAGGGACGGAAAAAGACATCATCCACGCCTGTAGAGAGCCACGATCAAGGAGGAGAACAAGGAGACTTCATTAGGAACAACCTCAAGCAAGGAGAAGAGCCCGGATCGCGCCAATCTTCACGATTTCTAGCGTTTGATCTATTTTCTCTCTTGTTTCTTGTATGAAATATTTGAACACCATGTTATCTTTTGCTGTGAGTAGCTAAACTCATACCTAGGCATCTATGGAGAGCCTAGGGCTTATGTGTTGAGGATATTTTCCGGATTTTGGATGAACTTTCACGTTGGGTTTATGATTCTATGGAGATTGTTATGTTCTATTTCATGTTAAGTTCTTCCATTGACAAGCTAGAACTACGATGTGTGATGTCGATTATCTATTTCTCCATGTAATCATGAACTAGGCTTAAAGATAATTCGTAGTAGTTAATAATCTTGTTTATTGTGCTTAATCCTTAGTAATGTAGGAGTCATGACCCGAAATTACTACATAACTAGTGAGTGTGTGAAAGCAACTCTACCCTAGTTGGGATGAATAAACAAGGACATTCGTAATCAATTAGACTGAGAGGTGAGTTGAATAGGAATGGCTAGATGAGGGTAAATTCAGTACGATGTAGTGAATTGTTCGTGAATAGTGGTCTGATATGACATTATCCCGTGCAATATCGCTAACCTACTAGAACACATAGGTAGTATACTTGGCCAGAGAGGGACAAATCATTACTATTGTGTAGACCGACATGAGACCGGTAGGTAATTGTCAACGCCATTACCCTTAACTAATTATGAATTGTCGTGTTAGAACATGAAATCCAGAATTGTCAAAACTACCCTAGGTGATCTATAGATTTCCTAGCTTTCTCTCCTCTGATTTACATTAAATCATTTTATTTGCATTATTTCACTACCATTGCTAGTCACTTGTTTGAGCGTGACAACACTTCAAACTTACTAAACTAGATAAATAGTAGACACCTTCCCTTGGGTTCAATAACTCGGAGTCCAAAATACTCCATTATATTACTTGGCCGTACACTTGCGCAGCAACGCGTAGTTTTCACGCGTCAAGTTTTTGTTGCCGTTGCCGGGGAAGGCATTGGTTACTGTTCTAGTTTAGCGATTAGTTTTGATTACCTCTTTATTTTTGTTTATTATTTCTGTGATTTCTGATTTGTTTTCTGAATTGTGTTGCAGGTTCTCAGTGTATGCACCGGATCTCCAGAGACCTTGTGCCCTCACTTGAAGACCCAAAGCAGTTATTCATAACTTCGAGAAGAGGTCCAAGATAGATCGCAATGGGTGAGCAATTGACTAACGCTCAACTGAACCAGAAGTTGACTGAACTTCAGGAGAATCTTGATGAGCGGAAGAACCAGATGCCCTACAATAAATCGGGCCAAGCTTTGTTGGAGAAGTTTCAGTCAACTCAGAGAGGACACAAGCCAGCTATTGTAGTGACAACCATTCATGATGAGCACTTTGATTTGAAGCCTGCCACCATCACGACAGTGCAGAATCAGTTCCAGTACTATGGAAACAGAGATGAAGACCCAAATGACTTCATTGGGAAGTTTCATGCCTACATCAACACATTGAAGTACAAGAACGTCACTGATGAGACCCTGAAGCTGATTCTTTTTCCTTATTGTGTGAAGGGTGCAACAGAGAAGTGACCAGAGTCTAGGGAGCTAGAATTGATCACCACATGGGAGCAGTGTGTTGATGAATTTATGAGCAAGTTCTACTACGCTCAATGTGTCATAGGTTTACAGGCAGAGATCCTTGGTTTTCAGCAGTATGCTGTTGAGACGGTTGTATATGCATGGGACCGGTTTATGAGGACGATACGTAAGTCTCCTAATCATAACTTCGGCGACTATAGGATTCTACAGGTTTTTTATCATGGCCTGGATCGTCCCAACCAGGATTTGCTGAACAGGGAAGCGGGTGGTAACTTTCTTTACAGGGTTGACAAGGACGGAGCATATGCATTGATGAAGCAAATAGAGAAACATGATGCTTAATTCTATGACTCTAGGAGGTTGTCCAAGCTGTCTGAACCGAAGAACGATGAGTGGAAAAATGGGATTACAAAGATGGTTTCTGACATGGCAAAGCATGTGTACCAGGATAAGAAGACAGTGTCTGCAGTAGAGGAGCAAGAGTTTGATGCAGCTTTGACTCAAGATGCTAATGAGGATATCAACTATGTGGGGGCACAGGGACAGCGCAACTAGAATCAAGGGAACTACAGACCAGGGACTAGAGATCATCCAGGATTCAGGTATGGAGATCATTCCGGAGCTTCATATGTACCCGGTTTTCAGCACAGGCCACCTGCGCCAGATGCTCAGCACCACCACCATTAGCTACAGGCCAGAATTCTGAGATGGTAGATCTCAAGAATATGATGTATCAGATGGGCAAGAATGTGAATACCTTCACTTCTCAGGTGGAGACATTGACAGCTGATATGCACATCACGAAGACCTCGCTTCGTAACTTGGAGGTGCAGGTAGGACAGATTGCCACTCAGCTATAAGCTAGAGCACCAGGGTCTTTGCCATCCGATACTGAAAATGTGTGCCAAGTGAACGCCATCACTACTCGCAGTGGGATTGTTCTTGATGATCCACCATATACGAGCCACACTAGAGCTTAAGCCTCGAAGGCTAGGGAGCATGAGGTCTTTGACAAGACCCCTGTCATGATCCCCCAATCAAAGAGTGTGACTCCACATATTGATGATGAGGTAACACCACCACCACCTTCCATGTCTAAGAATCTTCCGTATCCTCTTAGAGCAAGAAATAAGAAAGATGATTCAGAGGAGTACAAGAGGTTCTTGTCTATTTTCTCAAAATTGCATATCAATGTTCCATTGATTGAGGCAGTCAAGATGATGCCTAAATATTCCGAGTATATGAAGGATGCAATTTCAGGAAAGAGGGCGGTGCCAGACTTTGAGATACTTGATTTGACCGAGCAGGTGAGCTCATGTGTGATGCATGGTTTGCCTCAGAAACAGAAGGATCCGGGAAGCTTTGTGATAGAAGCTAACTTGGGAGGAGCTTACACGGGACAGGCCTTATGTGATTTGGGGATTAGTGCCACTTTCAGTCTTTCAAAATATGGGAGTAGAAGCTCGTTCCACATGGATCAACCTTCAGTTTGCTGACAAGTCTTGCAAAAAGGCATATGGTGTGGTGGAGGACGTGCTGGTTAAGGTAGGGAATTCGATTATCCCTGCTGATTTTGTGATATTGGAGATGCCTGTGGGAGATGTTTCGATCATCCTGGGTAGGCCCTTTTTGGCTACCGGTCGGACTCTCATTGATGTTGAGAATGGGGAATTGATCATGAGGATCAGTTATGTGTGGGATACCTTCCGGGTTTCTAAGGCGACTCCACAACAGTCTCATGAGAAGACACAGATGCCAGTGGTCGTGCAGTCAGTGCACAAGAGTTCTGAGGTGGTTCATGTTGAGCCACCGGATTCAAAAGCTAAAGTCCATAGAGTTGTGATGCGGATCCAGCAGAGAAAGATGGATGAGATGGCACGAGGTACCAAGCCACTTGTTTAGGGGGATTGAGGTAACTGGGTCGGGCCATCGACCTTAAATTACAACCGCTGATTGGGAGGCAACCCAATTTAGGTAGTCGTATTTGTTTTTGGTATTCTGTTTTTGATATTCGTACTTGATTGAGATATGTGAGAGAGAGATTGGTTTAATATTTTCCATGAGTGTGCAGGACACAGGTACCGAAGACCCTTCGGATTCTTCTTGATGCATGTTCATGACTTTGCACACAAAACGAGGCACAACGAGAAATTTGATCATAGGAGTTTGAAAGAGAGGCTACTCAAGGTCGAGGAGGCTATTCATTTATTGATTATATTGACTTTTAGTTGTGGCCCGGATTTTCATGCATTGGAATCCGAAGAGGGATGAAAGAAATCACAAGTTTAAAGGGACTCGATCCTCGTGCTAGAGAGCAATTTTAGAGATGATATGAAAAATTCCCCGGGCTTCGGGAATTTTCCAGTCAACATTTGATTCTACATTCAATGACGAGTTTGTGAGCACGAGAATCGAAGGAATCGGACATCAGACGAAGAAACTAGAGCAAAAACAAAATCCGGTAAGTCCCAGGGCATTTAGGGCCGAAATAAATTCATTTAGGGCCGAAATGCCCCTTGATTTCGGGCCGAATTAAAAAGAGGCTACTGTTTTGAGTTTTCCAAATCATTTCGGGCCGAAATGATTTGATTTCGGGCCGAAATGATTTGATTTCGGGCCGAAATCAACTGATTTCGGGCCGAAATCAAACCATTTCGGGCCGAAATGGTCTGGAAAACTCATTTATTGAGGGCATTTTTGGTATTTTGAGGCTATTCTTGAAAACAAAAATCGGGTTTTAACCCTCCTACACCCCAATTTCGGATCAAATACACCCTCCTCCATCTTCTTCCTCTCAAACTCTCAAGAACACCAACACACACCAAATCAAAAACATCTCCAAATCCAAAACTTTTTGGTGTGTTTTGCTCCTTGAAAGCTCGTCATCAACATTAATTCTTGCTTAGGTACTCTTGCCTTCACTTGCTCGTGTTTCCGAAAAAATTGGTACAATTTTCTCTCTCTCGACTTTAATTCTTGCTTAGGCACTCTTAGGGCTTAATTTTCTTGAAAATTTTTACTTGCTCATACTCGGATTGTTGGATACTTGTTTAGTGCACTCTAGACCTCACGTGCACTCACTCCGACTAGAGCCAGCGGCCCTGCATTTGAGCAGCCGAGTCCTCTTTATTTTATTCTATCTTTCGTTGAGGACAATGAAGCGCTTAAGTATGGGGGAGTTTTTAGCTATCCGCTAGTTAGCCATTGCATAGCCTTGTTACATGTAGTTTAGTGAGTCGCGTTTGCATGTAGGTGTCGAGTCGGTTAGTTTCGCATGTGCCCGTTTATTTTATGCATTGTATATATTTTTTGCACTGTTATCCATTGAGTCCACCTACCCTTTGTTGTTGGTTAGTCGAGTTGGCCAGTTACATATAGTGTCGGAAAAAAATTAAAAATAGAAAAACCCTAAAAATTGAAAAATTTGAGAAAGGGCAATTGAAGAGAGTAAGCGTGGAGAGGGCTTAATGATAGTTTTCCCTAGGTAGTATGAAAATCTGAGGTGAGGTAGACGCGAGAATCTGGAGTAGGAAGGCTATAGGGCCAATGCACTCGAGAATTGTGAGTAGCTGTCTCTCAGGCTAGTTATCCTACTAGCGCTACACCACCGTCACTTAGGTAGTCGTCATCCCTCCTCGTAGTGGCAATGGAACAGCTGTGCGAGTGATTTCTATGGGGACCTCACGTCCCATCTCCATCACCTAGGTCCACTAGTTACCCCAATTTCATCCATTTACCCATTTTATTCACAGCCTCAAGCCTAGGAACTCGTTCCTTGTGACTTTCATCACTAGTTAGAATGGTACCTTCCTATGCGTCATGATAAAGGGAGTTGAGTTAGGGAGGTTCGTTGAGGGTGAGCTGATATTATACATCTTGAGTGGATTATCTCACATGTCATCTTTTGAGGGGATGTGAGGGTGAGTTAGAGACGGTGGCACACTTCGGTGTGGCGGTGAGTCGTGTCCATACATCACGATCATAGGTGGAGTGCCGTAGTGCGTGACATTCTTTCCGCACGATATGGGGTGGGGTTGATTGATCTTATAGGAGGATGTGCTTCGATTTGTATGATTCTTCTCTATATCTTAGGTGATGAGACGGATAGGTTGGAAAAAGCACATATATACACTGATTACCGGGTTTTTGTGATATGGTTTACAGTGAGTGTGGGGGTGTCGACATCTATTTTGATTACATCATTGATTTGACACATTCCACCCCTACGTTATTTACTTTGACGGATTGTTCTCCTCGGATATTTGCTACTACTATGAGCTCCATGTGATACATTGTGTTGTGAAAGAGAAAGAAAAAAAAATACAAAAACAGAAATTGAAATTGAGAATGAAATAAGGAGCGAGAAATTGAACTTCATGAAGACCGAGGAGATTAGCTATGAGTTTTGATCACTTCTTCACATTTGTGTCCGCGAGATCGGCGCTGCACCAAGATTGAGGGAATGAGGGCCTGAGTAGTTAGTTCGAAGGGGTTCCCTGGATTTTGGTGAGGGAGTGTGAGAATGGGTTTGGTGAGTTATATCATGACGTCTAAGACTGCGCTTCTAAATATCTTATCCTACCCGTCCTAAGACGTCAACAATTGAAACCCATGGATAAATAGCTCCGATGGTAAGTGCTAGGGATACGTTTGATGAGTGTGCGGAAGCAACTTATTTTGTGTTCGTGTCCGTTCTGTCACGAAACTGGACGCAAGTTCTACCGATCACCGAAGTTATATAATCTTCTAGGGGATGTGAGAGCCTTATGACATGCCGGTTTGTTCTTCGAGGTTTCTCAATCTCTAACTAAAAAGAAAAAAAAAATGTTCTCTAATTCCTTGCATTGTTCAGACTTGAGTTGTATTGTAGATATCATGTAGTTTGCATAGTCGTGTATTTGTGTATTGAGTCGTGAGTCGTGTTGGCTAGCGGAAAGTGAATTATGAAAAGCGGTGGGGTATGCATTGGTTTGGTTGTGTATTGGTATATGTATGCAATGTCTCAAGAGTGGGGGTTTTGTGCTTCACTGTTCCTCGAGACGAGCAAGAGAGTAAGTGTGGGGGAGTATGATGGCGCCTTTTAGGAGCTATAATTCTTTAGCATTTACGACATGTTAATAGGTATTTGGAGAGTGATTTGAGCCCAATGGTATAGAATAAAGGTCGTTTTATCACTTGTTGCTCATCATGTGCTATATTGTTAGTCCGAGCGTTTTCTATGCATATTTCGTTGTTATTTGTCAAATATAATCACTTGGTATGTTTTTTCATGTTGTCTTGGCAGGAAAGGATGCTAATCGGTTGATAGGAAGCATGGAACGAACTGCGGAAACAACGGGAGCTCAAATGGAGTAAAGAGAAGCCAAATTTGGAGGAGCTTGGATGACCAGTTTGCACTATTTTGATCCTAGCCGGAGTTCTACAATTAATTTGGGGATGAGACCAGTGCCAAATGAAATTAGACTCAAATATATTTCCAACGATAGGTCACGGAGCTACATCCGAGTTCGGACGAAGAAGTTATGGCCCAGCGAAGTCAGGAGCAGATTTCAGGGGGCTATTGTGCAATTACTGAAGAATTCTGCGGGTTATGATTGAAGGACGACCTAGGGACAGAAAAAGACATCATTCACGCATGTAGATAGCCACGATCAAGGAGGACAGCAAGGAGACTTCATTGGAAACAACCTCAAGCAAGGAGAAGAGCCCGGATCGCGCCAATCTTCACGATTTCTAGCGTTTGATCTATTTTCTCTCTTGTTTCTTGTACAAAATATTTGAACACCATGTTATCTTTTGCTATGAGTAGCTAAACTCATACCCAGACATCTATGGAGAGCCTAGGGTTTATGTTTTGAGGATATTTTTCGGATTTTGGATGAACTTTCACGTTGGGTTTATGATTCTATGGAGATTGTTATGTTCTATTTCATGTCGAGTTCTTCCATTGACAAGCTAGAACTACGATGTGTGATGTTGATTATCCATTTCTCCATTTAATCATGAACTAGGCTTAAAGATAATTTGTAGTAGTTTATAATATTGTTTATTGTGCTTAATCCTTAGTAATGTAGGAGTCATGACACGAAATTACTACATAACTAGTGAGTGTGTGAAAGCAACTCTACCCTAGTTGGGATGAATAAAAAAGGACATTCGTAATCAATTAGACTGAGACGTGAGGTGAATAGGAATGGCTACATGAGGGTAAATTCAGTAGGATGTAGTGAATTGTTCGTGAATAGTGGTCTGATAGGACATTATCCCGTGCAATATCGTTAACCTAATAGAACACATAGGTAGAATACTTGGCCTGAGAGGGACAAATAATTACTATTGTGTAGAACGACATGATATCAGTAGGTAATTGTCAACGCCATTACCCAGCTTAACTAATTATGAATTGTCGTGTTAGAACATGAAATCCAGAATCGTCAAAACTACCCTAGGTGATCTTTAGATTGCCTAGCTTTCTCTCCTCTAATTTACATTAAATCATTTTATTTGCGTTATTCCACTACCATTGCTAGTCACTTGTTTGAGGGTGACAACACTTAAAACTTACTAAACTAGATACATAGAAGACACCTTCCCTTGGGTTCGATAACTCGGAGTCCAAAATACTCCATTATATTACTTGACCGTACACTTGCGCAGCAACGCATAGTTTACACGCGTCAGTTAAGCAAGCCGGTGGTTATAGCCAATTGGGTTACACACAGAACGATCTATACAACAAAATGTCTTCTTTGGACAAGATATATTCAAATTAAGGAGACGTGCAGCAGACCTTGATGTACATTGACAGTTTGAAGGGCAGTCACTATGGCGTGTCCAAGGAGTAAGAGTGTCTTCTTATATGTTAAACATATCTTCTTATTTATTGAAATATCAACATGTCATGTTTACTGTCTACTTACCAGTTAGTCATGTTTTCTTAAGTTTTAAACGTACACTATAAACTTTTAAAGTCCGTGTCCAATTTTTAATAAGTTTTCTGTTGCCTCGAGAGTTATTTTATTATGTTTGTCAATTCAAAACTGGTAAAAAAAATCTTCAAAGTGTATTCTGGTGTGATAGGAGATCAATGGTAGATTACTTCAGATTTGGTGATGTACTTTTGTTTGATGCAACGTACAAGACCAACATATATCAAAAACCATTTGTAACTCTATATGGTGTGAACAATCACTTCCAGACGACTGTTTTTGCCTGTGCTATTCCCAACGACGATAAATCAAAAACATATGATTGGGTTTTGAAGTGTCTGATGAAGACAATGGATAATAAGAAGCCTTTATCGGTCAACACGGATGGCGATTTGGCCATGAGAAATGCTATTTAGAAA
Organism: Linanthus parryae; assembly: GCA_023055425.1. Classification (NCBI taxonomy): domain Eukaryota; kingdom Viridiplantae; phylum Streptophyta; class Magnoliopsida; order Ericales; family Polemoniaceae; genus Linanthus; species Linanthus parryae. The sequence goes on along the minus strand of JALGPY010000006.1, from coordinate 74,706,353 downwards.
AATTTCCCAGAGACAAGACATTGTCTGTTTTCTTGGCATCTCTTTCGGAACACCCATGCCAATCTCAAGTTGGGAGATGCCTTCATGCTTGATTTTAAAAGATGCTTGCGTAGTAGGAAGCCCGATAACTTTTGGCATGTTGATTGGCATGCAATGGTTAACAAATGGAACATCGTTGATAGTAATTGGGTCCAAGTCACATATATGAACCGACATTTGTGGGCGGAGACATACTTGAAGTACAATTTTTTCGCCTTGCAATAAAAAACCACAATATGCAAGAGCATTACCAGTTTCTACAAGTATTTTATGTCGTTCTCGGAAAAATTGATCGATGTTTCCAAGGGATTCGTGACCGGGGTAGACAAGCTACGCAACAACGAGCGTAAGACACACTTTCTCTCCGACCAATCAGACACTGTGTTAACAACGGGGTTCAGCAACATCGAACTTATATAGCTGAGGTCTTCACCGAAACGGTCTTCAATATGTTTATGATACAGGCTCGAATGAGTGAAGATTATAGACTGTTGAAAGTCAAAACTGTTCCAGAAGATAACTTGGATTGTTCTACGTGATGAAAGGTCAATTCCATAAATCCCTGGTATGTATATATGTTTTCATTTACATATACAATGTACACATGTACTGCATTTTTATTGCTAAATAATCTTATCATGTTTCCTTACCATTAACACAATTATCTTAAGTATTAAAGGGTTGAATTCAACCATAAAGGTCACAGTCTGTCAACTATTGTCCTCTTTTATTTTTTTATCAGGTTACAATCTGTCTATCATTATGTTCTTTTGAATTCACAGTTCCTTCTTAGTTTATAACCACCCTATCTTTGCCTGCTTCAGCAAATCTTCAATGTCTTCTGAATAATAGGCGTCTTCGTTGCACGTATTTTCATTGGGAAATATCGTACATGATATTCAAACACATGTTGTTTGTTCTGAAACACAAGGGTGTAGATAGGATCCCGGCCTCTTTAATTGCCAAAAGGTGGACAAAAACTAAAAAAGAATTCTACCGAAGTGAGCCACCAATGATGGAGCCTGTTAGAAAGAACTGTGATGACCTAGATGTGCAATCCTTTCGCCGGGGTTCAATGAGAAGCCAAGTTGAACGGTATACCAATTTAGGTTGTACTTCAGCCAAGATAACTGAGTTCTACAAAGAGCATATCGTTGATGGATTCGGAAAATGCAGAGAATGATTTCCCAATCTATTCAGGGTACACAAGGATAAGAAGGAAGAAAATCCCTATGCCCATGTGAAAAATTTGAACCCCTCCGGACACTTAACGCCATAAAGGACCCAATAAAGACAAGAGAAGACAGTGTGGCAATTGCAATGAGCTGGGACACAACAAGAAAACATGCCCCAATCCTCCAGTGGACTCCATCGAACAAGTAGATGATCCGGAAGACGATTCTCAACAAATACCATTCAATTTTGATGTTAAAGAGGAGTTCTTGTGGTCTCAGTCAATAATCCATGTACGGCCTGCATGATTGACCGAGGTCTGTTTAGAGTGATCTTATTCGCGATTTCCTGACAAGAAAGATAATATGAGAGACGATTCTCAGCCACCACCGTATGAATTTAATGTATGGTGGAATTAATCTGCTATTAGTCGTTAATTGCGCCTTTAAAGGACATTAAAGTTGATATTGCTATGTTTGTAGTTAATTTAATCGTTATTTCTTAACAAGAAAACCGAAGTTCTTAACAATGTTATCTTAATCTGCAGTAGTTCTATCGACTCATTGTAATTTATTAACGTTAGGATAGCCCTTTTTTATCTTTCTGTTGTGCAGACATTAGCAATGTTATCTAAATCGAGAGAAAATATGTTAACAACTTTATCCCCGGCCAATGTTACCTGCTTTATCGGGTAACATTTTTGTCCTGTAGCAACATGGACCACAAAAAAAGTAGGTATTTCCCTGATTCGCGACACACCATAGACAACCCTGAAAATTTCAGTCATATTAGACTTGCCATAGCCCGAGTGCAACTAGTGGTCTCCAATGTCTACAGGGTGTCTCACATTTATAATTTGAACTGCTTATTGACTTCCATAACTTACCAATATCACCTACAAAACTCTTAAGAAATATCTAAAAGACGAATTGAATAATACACAATCACGGCATGGATTACGAATGTTATAACCTGGGGTATTCGAGCAACGATGAAAATCAATAACCAGAGACACAGAGATTTAACGTGGTTCACTAGTTGTGAAACTAGCTACATCAACGGCCTGAAAACCCGATACTCTATTGAGAGAGAACCCGATTATAATGCACATAATGGCCACAACGACCATGGAGGCCACCCCGATACACCACACACGAGTCTACCCACGTTCTACACACTTATATAGACCTAAGTGTACATACTTGTGCTCAAAGTAATGCCAATGTTGCCAAAATTGATTAGGAAACAACTACTTAGCCGCCTTGGACCAAGTCAACACATCTACTAGCGAGGTATGTTTGAATTGCCCCCAAAAAATCTCCACTTTGATTCAAACGTCCTAGCAACTTGAATCTCGTCGAGTCTTGGTTGCTTCGACTCAAGACAAAACTCCACCTTGTTTCGAATCCTCTCAACAACCCGAAACCGAAACCTGACGTTTCTTTCCTCAAACCTGAACTAGGTGCGTCTCCCAGAATTAGAAACGAGCACATATCCCCAAACAGATGTTCCACAGCTGTATGCGAAACCCGAATCGCCAAATCGTTGCTCCGAATTTCATGTTGTCCTTGTAACGAATGTGCCCAATGTGGATGCACTTCCGGAAACATAAACAAGTGCTCCACCCAGAACCAGCCTCGAATTTTTTCACTGAGGCGGGACCGAATACATTCTCGATGCGCCCAATTTCACCTGACAGATGCACCACGACAAGTTCCAGATGTTATCAGACCAGATGCACCTGTAATGAGTGCTCATACAGATTGTCATGCCAGATTGAGCCAGTTTCCTCTGATGCGCCAGATGCTTGCGAGAAAGAAACCGCGCCTGATGCGAATTCAATTGCCTGTCACGGTACACACCCGAAGACCTAGTGCACGCTAGAACCAAACCTCGTGCAGAATGCGCGCCAGAACTAGGATCAGATGTGTTCTTGAAATCTGGCGCACCTGATGCTCCATGTCGTTGCTCCAACTCCAACGAGTTCCTGCAACACATGAGCCAGAACCATATTCAATTTACATGCCAGGTGCTCCACGCCGGAAGTTGGATTGCACCTGACGACCTATTGCCATAACACAAGATGCATGTGCATGGCAAGATTCGCGTCGGAACCGAATGCGTGTTGGATTTTCCAGATACCCTGCACGCTCAATCAGATGTACGCCATATTGCTCCATTAGGAGCCCGAATAGCCCCCTTCACGGGACTTCAGATGGTGGGTGTACCGGCGCCCCCTCTTTCAGAGGCCAACGAACGGAAACCGCTTCTTGTCATGAACTTATCGATCTTGATCGTCAAACTAGATATCGTTCTTGGCAGAATCTCGAAACTCAACCTCCGGATTGCCTGCTCCACTTGAATCACGAAACACTAGCTCTGGGTTTCACCAAAACGTGAAACCCTAGCTCTTACTCCACCTAGATCTTGGAATCCCGACTCTTATACCAGATTCTTATCACCTAGGGGTATTCGAGCAAGAAGGAATAAAACGTGGAAATCAAGAATGATATACACGGAGATTTAACGTGGTTCACTAGTTGTGAAAACTAACTACATCCACAACCTGAAAACCTAATACTCTATTGAGAGAGAACCCGATTATAATGCACACCGTGGCCATAGCGACCACGACAGCCACCCCAATACATCACACACGAGTCTACGCACGTTCTGTACACTTATATAGACCTAAGGGTCCCGACTTTTGTCCAAAGTAATGTCTAACGTTGCCAAAACTGATTAGGAAACAACTCCTTAACCTCCTTGAACCAAGTTCACCCATCTACGAGCTAGATATGTTTGAATTACCCCCAACAACAAATTACAAAGACATTTTGAATTCAAACTGATGTCATGCAAAGTACCAAAGATAAGGCCTTCAAATCCAATCTCTCGTGCATGTGCTTGAAACGATCTATGTAGTATTTCTCTACTAATAGGTATTAGCAGGGACGGAACCACAGCTTGGCTGGCATGGGCTGTGGCCCACCCGGAATTTGTCCAACAAGTAGAAATATGTAGGTTCCATTCATACTAGTCTAAAATTTTAGCATATGGCCCCTGCTCATATTTTGATTATTCTTTAATATAGTAAATACTTCATCAACATGAATGTTTTTTGGTTTAAACTTTAAAGTAATTAGTTGTTACTGATATCAAATTGCTTTAAAAGTTTCAAATATTACTGTAATGACTAGAAAGAATCCTACTGAGCCAAAAAAACATTAAAAAGATTACTATCGATGATTTTTTCTTTTACCTTGGCCCCCCCTACAAAAAAATTCTGGGTCCGTCCCTGGATATTAGAGTGAATGAATCTTAGATACTCCATAAAAGAAGACCATGTTAATTTCGCATTCAAGCGAATGACTGTATATTATTTACTACGTAAATGAATAGCATTTGCTTAAGAGAATGTAATAATGTATCACTATTAACTTTAAAAAAATAGTGCCGAGTTCAAAATAATGGACTTCTTTTTTTAAAATGCATTACCTATGACGACCGTTTAATTCCTAACATTACTATATACTTTTTCAAAACGATAAATAATGCAAAAATAAATGAAGCACATATAATTATCATATCTTCTCTACTATAAAAAGCTGAATGAGCTATTCGTGTTTACACTTCTAAGTGTTTCACACTTTTATGAGTTCAACACTTTCTACAATTTTTTGAGCCAGTTTTTTAATTTAAGTTGATTAATAATATGTAGCTTATATAATCTTTAATTTTGGAATTCTTTATCAATAACTTCTGAAATACCATATTGTATCATTTCTTTTATGCATGAATGATTAATTTTGTATTAATGCATAACATCTGAGACGTATAATAAGTTCCAATAAATATTTTCTCAAAAAAAAGTTCCAATAAATGTATATTTTTTTTAAAATTTGATAGCGTCTGAATTACCACCATACTCTACCTTTTGGAGCTACAAGTGATGCCAAATGCACATAAGTTATAATCCAATTTTTCAACACATGCGAAAAATTTCATATTATAATTTTAGACAACTTATTCTCTCCAAATTATTTTTACCAGTTTTTTGAGATTTAAGCTGGAACAAGCTCTTAGACACATGTACATTTTTACTTTTCAACTTCTTAGAGTATGAGATCTCTAGCTCTAAGACTAATTTGGCGCTTTTCTTCCATGCGAAGGAAGATAAACGCAAGGGACGGAAAAAATTGCAGCATTTGGAGTCGCCACGTTGTTTAGGCCATAAATTTGGCTACGTGCACGGAAATACGCGAGCGACCCGGATTCGGAAGGTTTTGACGAGAAGCACGAGGGCCCGATTGAGCTAAGCTCTGTCAGGGTCCGTCTTTATCCTCAAATTTTGCTGTTTGACCAGTCAAACGAGTGTTTTTAGTTAATTTTCACTATTTTTAGTAACATTTCCATTGCTGATTAGGAACTCAATTTTAACCCATTTTGGGTCAAACTTTCGCGTACGTGTTTCTTTTAATTATGCCAGATTGTTTGGTCAATTTCAGGATTTTGCCATTTTTAGCATATATGTCCGACTTGTAGGCATAATTCGACAGTTTTTGGATTAATATACTCTCCTTCAAACCCTAGATACACTCTCTATTGGTTTATGTCTTTATGTTCGTTGTTTATGCTGCAATGATCCAACATATTGATTAGATTCGGTGTCATTAAGTCCAATAAAGGTGCAATGGGGAACCTGAGATACGATTTACAGCTTCAGCATGAGGGGCAAGACCAGCTGCTAATCAGCCATGGAAGGGGGAGAGGGCGGGAGGTGAAGGCCACGGGCTTGCACCGGTCCCACGGTATTTGCAGGGTTTGTTTGTTATTTTTTTCAGTTAATTTGTGGTGTAGATAGTTAAGGGAAAATGTAAAAATATGATAATATGGGTGGGGAAGGTACTCCACTGTTGTAGCATAAATAAAAAAATTATAAAAACTAAGAATAATTATGGTGCAAAGTGGTGGGTCAGATAGGGTTGGAGAAATCCAACTTTTGGACTTAATCTAAGGACTCTTTTTATTAAAATTCTAATGCTTTTTTAGTTAATTTGTGGTGTAGAGAGTTAAGGGAAAATTGGTGGGTCAGATAGGGTTGGAGAAGTCCAACTTTTGGACTTAATCTAAGGACTCTTTTTATTAAAATTCTAATGCTTTTTTAGTTAATTTGTGGTGTAGAGAGTTAAGGGAAAATTTAAAAATATATATAATATGGGTGGGAAAGGTATTCCACTGTTGTCGCATATATAAGAAAATTATAAAAACTAAAAATAATTGTGATGCAAAGTGGTGAGTCAGATAGGGTTGGAGGAGTCCAACTTTGGACTTAATCTAAGACTCTTTTTAGAAAAAATTTTAATGTTTTTTTTTAGATTTATATATTTGTCGTCTATAGAATTTGAACGCAGAACCTCAAAGTTTGAACCCAAAACCTCATGAACGCAGAACCTCATGTAGATAGTTTTAAACGTTCTACCACATGAGTTAGCTCTCATTTGCATTACGGATGCTAATGTTGAACGGCCTGGTGTTTTTTTTTGAAGTATTTTCTCTAAGCAGCCTTTTTAAAATATAATTATTTTAACACAAATAATTGCCTTGAATGTATTTTCATGTACTCGAGGTATCAAAATCGAATTTGAGCACAATTGTTGACGCACGGTGTCTTCGGAGTCAAAATTGGCGACCGGGGAACAGATGGTTTCCAATGCGGGCCCACTTATAAACATTTTTTACTGGTTGGGAATTTGGGATTTCTTTTTCTTTTTTGAGAATCGGAATTTGGGATTAGAATAAAGAGGAAAAAAAAGATATGAAAATATGAATGGTTTTGCTCACCTCACCGATGATGCTAAAGGTAGTAGACAAATTTCACTTACTAAATCCATCCCCACCCAGTGCAAGAATTACACATCTCGTGTGTCATTGCTTTCGTGTGTGCAACTTTTTATCTCTTTTATTAAGAGCACTAGAAAAAACAACCCTTTTCTTCGGAACTAAAATCTTCATATCTTCTCTTTCTCTACGTTTTGACCATAATCACTTTTCATCATATTACTTTGATTCTCTAATTTGGATAGCAAAACGATCCAACTTTTTGATAATGTTATCATAGACCATAAATTATATCGTTTGCTATTCAAATTACCTGGTCAAAGTGACACAGGTAAAAAAATTAAGTGTAGAGAAAGAGGAGTTACAGAAGAAGTACAAATACAAAAGAGATGTAGGGCACATTTGTTATGATTATTTTCCATTATCATGCTAGATTGTTTTGTTTTTAAAAGCCAACAATATTAATGAAACCAATCAAACACTGCATTCTAGCAGCTTTCTAATAGTCATGTCAACCATCATTCAGCCCATCATTCCTGTTATGATCCGGGCAGAGCTTAGAGAATGATGAAATCAATAAAACAATAACACAAGAGCACACACGATATTCATGGTTCACTAGCGATGAGCTAGCCACCTCCACGACCCGAAAAACCCGGTTTTATTCAGAAAAACCCACGAATACAACCCAACAATGTAGAGCACGACCTATAGCCTTTATATAGGCCTACTATACAGCTACTGTCCAAAGAAATACCAAAATCGAGCTAAACGAACAAGGAAGCAACTAAATAGCCGCCTCTAGGAACTGTTCGCACAAACACTCGATGTGTTAGCACGAACAGCCTGCTACTCCAGCTTGCTTTTTTCGTCCCGTGCTCCTCCGTTTGGTCTGTTTCTTGCCCCGCTTCGTCGCCAACTCCTCGCCAAGCCCAAGTACATACAAGGCACCTTGATTCCCAACAAATCTCCACCTCGCCTTGAATCCTCTCATCCGCTTGCGCTTGAATTAGCCGTTTCTCTCCAATAGCCCCAAATTCAGAAGCTGCTCCAGCTTCGCCAAGTTCTTGCAACGTGTGCCCCCAACGATGCTCCAACTCCCGTCTAGTTCCCGCGATCGAACCATATCGACTACGGCCGGGTTCCTGCAATTGAAACTCTTGTTTGTTGTTCCACCTCCCACCAAGTTCCTATAACAAATTCGTTTGTTGTTACGACTCCCACCGAGTCCCTACAACAATCCCCCCAGTACTTGTCCCCTTCACGTTCCATGTCTCTCGTCAGAGACTCCCCTATTTTACCATCCCCCTCCTCGTCCATGGATTCCCCCTTTGCCCCCCCCCCCCCAACGGGAGCTAGAGCACTAGACCATCCTCCGAAGTACCCTCCACCTGCAGCCAAACTTGTAGATTCTGAGTTCATCCTTCGTCCACCGGTGTCTCTTTTCTACCGTTTGAACAGACGTCGCCGTAACTTCCCTTGGTCACCGTCATGGCGCCGTAACCCTGACTATCTGAACCCCCCATACGCAGCCCTATGCTTTGTCCCCTCTTACCGAGACTCAAACTCAGCGGTGGTGGTTGTAGAAGCCCCCTCTTTATCTTTCCCAATGGCAACCACATGCCTTGATGCTTCAAAAAAATACGTACCTTGATCTGCCCTGAGCTGAATATGTTTCTCCCCATGAACTCGTCAATCTTGGTCACCCCCCGGGTCATCTTCTCTGCAGCTCCTTGTCCAGATCTGTAACCCCCGAATGCGTGCTCCACCTTGATCGCAAAACCGTAGCTATAAGTTTCACGGATTGTGAAACCCTAGCCCTATAGCTCCACATTTATCTTGGAACATTGCAATCTAAGCTCTGATACCAGTTTGTTATGATATAGGCAGAGCTTAGAGAATGATGAAATCAATGAAAGAGCCCACACGATATAAGGTGGTTCACTAGCGATGAGGCAACTACCTCCACAACCTGAAAAACTCCGATTTTATTGAGAGAAACCCACAAATACAATCCACACAATGTAGAGCACGACCTATAGCCTTTATATGCATACTATACAACTTGTGCCCAAAGAAATACCAAAACCTAGCTAAACGAACAAGGAAACAACTAAATGGCCGCCTCTAGGAGCTGTTCGCACAAACAGTGTCTGTACGAACACATCTTGTGTTCGCACGAATAGCCTGCTACTCCAGATTTCTTTCTTCGTCTCGTGCTCCTCTGTTTGGCCCATTTCTTGCCCCGCTTCGTTGCCAACTCCTCGCCAAGCCCAAGTACATTCAAGGCACCTTGATTCCCAACAATTCCTCAGTAATTTCAACTTTAGTTGAATATTGAATCCAATGATCAACAAATAACCAACAAAACCAAATTGCACCGTAAACGTAGGAGGTGTTTCAGTATATACATATGTTTAATGCATGTTTTAGAAAAAAAGAATTACAGTTTCACCCTTGTAGTTTGCAAAAAGTTAAGACACTTCCATTCTCTGATTGAGTGACGTTAGCCTATCGGTGGGATTCGTAATTGACAATAGTTTTAAGAATAAATGTATCCTTTAGAGTACTACATCCATTCCATCTATTTCTCCCCAATTTGATTTTTACCACTATAAATTGGAATTCCAAAATGAAATTGAGAAAATTCATAATAAATTGGGGTACCAAAATGAAAGAAATATATAAGCGAAAGGAAGAAGCGGGCGGGGTGGGGGGGGGGGGGGCTCTCTTTTTGTGTGGAAAGGGTCTTTCGAAGTAATGATTAACTCCTATTCCACGATCACATTGATGGAACACTTTTCGATGATCACGAGCATATTTACTGGAACCTCGCATATTCTTATGGCAACCCACAGATGGAAAATATGTGGATGCCATGGGAACTTCTTCACACAATTGATCTGAAATATAGTAAATTTTTGTGTGTTCGAGGTGACTCCAACGCAGTTACAAAAGTGGAGGAGACACAATGGGAAATAGAACTAAAGCAGACCAAGTGTAAGATTTGAACCACGTTCTCAATGATAACGGGCCCCTAGATCTCGATTTCACGAGAATCAATTTACGTGGAGAAATAAACAAACATATATGGATTGCATAATAGCACGACTTCATCAAGTCGTGGAAACCATAGCATCGATGAAAAAATATCCGGCACCCCGTGTTTCAGACATACTGTGTCCAAATTCGAACATTTCCCATCTGGATAATATGGGGAACGAAGGTGGGTGATGGAATCAAAACCTTAATTTGAGAATTCTTGGACCTCCATGATGACTTTCGAGAAGCCGGTGAAAGACACATAGACCATGGGAGCAGGTTACAAAACAAACTCCCTACATGGAACTTCCAGACATTCTACAATGTGTAAAATGAGCTAAGACTGATCAAAGAGAGGATGCAACATTTGGGAAGATAATTTCAGAGTGTAGTGGTTGTCAAAGAAGTTGAAGAGCTTGTATGTCAGTAAAATTCTCTCATATTGCGTGAGGAGGAATTATGGAGGCAACGATCGCGAGTGTAGTGGCTAAATTCTGGAGATCGCAACACAAAGTTCTTCCACACAAAGGCCACCATACGAAGAGTTAAAAAGACGAGTGGATGGAAGAGAAAGTTGATATAGCGACAGAACTTCAAATATATTTTGGAGAGATCTTCAGGTCCGAAGACCCTCTAATGGACGACATTAAACCTTAGGTGATACCATGTGTTTGATAGAAGACGAAGACATGGAAAATTTGGAGGCTTCGTACACCGAGAAGAAAATTACAGGCGCACTCTTTGTAATGACTCACGATAAAGTTCCGGGAGTTGACGACTTTACAACTAGTTTTTTCCAGACATTGTGGAACACATTTAAAAATGAGGTACCGAAACGTATCTAGCTATTATTAATGATAATGATGTGCATCCTTATAATGTCACTTTACTCGCTCTCATTCCAAAGGTTATATAATCTACAAAAGTAGTGGGTTATCGGCCTATAACTTTGTGTTTGTCATATACAATGTGGTAGCTAAAATATTGGCCAACAAACTAAAATGGGTGTTAAAGAGAATTATTTTAGAAAACGAGACCTCGGGAAAGCTCATCACTGTCAATTTTCTCGCCGCCTGACACGCTTTCTTACGTGTATGCGCAAGTGCACGGTCAAGTAATATAGGGTGGTATTTCAACCCCGAGTTATCGATCCCACGAGGACAATCTTGAGATTATTTAATTAGTTATCAGCATAGAATACAGTACAAGGAGGAAGAAACTGTGATTTAAACATTTGTCACCCTCAAACATATACTGAAATAAAATAACAACTAAACTAATATTTTTGGGTTTTTATTTTTATAAAACAAATATGGAGAAACTAGGCAATCTCTAGATCACCTAGGGATGTAGACGATTTCCGGATTAGCTATGTAACACGTTAATCCTATTCTAGTTAAGTCGGGTAATAGTACTGACAATCTCCTCTCGGTCTCATGTCGTTCTACATCACGTTTTACTTGGTGTCCTGTCGGTCCACCTACATCTACCGATCCGTTTTAGTAGGCTAACGACTATGTATGGAATGATGTCCTCTCAGAACACCAACACACGAACACCTCACCATCTCCTACCGAATCTACCCACTAAGGCCAATCCTACACACTTCTCTTCTCAGTCTCCGTGATTAAGGATTGTTGTTCATATCTCATCACAACTAGGTCTAACTCGCTCTCACGCACTCGCTAGCTAATTAACAACTCCGGTTAATTACTCCATTCTTGCTAAGGATTAAGCATAGTATATGAACAATTAGCTAAAACAAATATCAACTTTAAGCAAGATTACAATCTATGAATAAACCCTAAGTTCATGAATATCAATTCCTAAAATAGTCGTGTCAATAGACTACACTCATTAACAACTTCATGAAGTCAAACTTCATCCAATAGATCAAAATCCAAAAGCATGAGAAAAGTCTAAAATCCGGAAAACATATTGTCTACATAAACCCTAGGCTCTCTAGAGAAGCCTAGCAAAGCGTCTAGCTACTACTAACAATCGTAGCAGCACAAAAAAGTTTCTCCAAACAAGTGATTAAAAGAGGGAAGAAGAGATCAAACGCTAGAAATCGTGAAGATTGGCGCGATTCGGGCTCTTCCCCTTGCTTGAGGTTGCTCCCAATGGAGGCTCCTTGCTCTCCTCCTTGATCGTGACTCTCAATAGGCGTGAATGGTGATGATTTCCGTCCCTAGGTCGTCCTTCCTTCATAACCCGCAGAAGTCTTCAGTAATTGCACAATAGCCCCCCCGAAATATGCTCCTGACTTCAATAGGCCATATCTTTTTCGTCCGAACTCGGATTTAGCTCCGTGACCTATCGTTGGAAATATCTCGGAGTCTAATTACATTTGGAACCAGAATCACTCCAAAATTATTTGTATAACTCCAGATAGGATCAAAATAGTGCAGACTGGTCATCCAAGCTCCACCAATTCGGCTTCTCGTGACTCCAATTGAGCTCCCGTTGTTTCCGAAGTTCATTCCATGCCTCCTATCAATCGATTAGCATCCGTTCCTTCCAAGACAACATGAACAAACATACCAAGCGGTTATATTTGACAAATAACAATGAAATATGCATAGAAAATGCCCGGACTAACAATATAGCACATGGAAAGCAACAAGTGATAAAACGACCTTTATTCTCTAACTTTGGGCTCAAATCTCTCATGATAATGTGGTAAAATGAAATTAATCGATAGATACTAAAAGGTGCTATCAAATTCCCCCACACTACCTTCATGCTCGTCCCGAGAAACACTTGCTTTCGAGATTCACATACATCTTTACTTTGCCTTAGACACAGCGACTCAAACACTGGACCATGCAATCTACATGACTATGAAAAATGCAACTCGATTATACACAATGCAGGAAATTAAAGAGCATATTTTTACCTTTTAGTTAGAGATTGGGCAATCTCGAAAAGCAAACCGGCATGTCATAAGGCTCTCACACCCCCTAGAAGATTCTATAACTTCGGTGATCGGTAGAACTTGCGGCCAGTTTTGTTAGACAGAACGGGCACGACACTCAATAAGTTGCTCTTGCACACTCATCAAACGTATCCCTAGCACCTACCATCCGAGCTATTTATCCACATGTTTCAATTATTGACAGCTTAGGACGGGTAGGATATGGTATTTAGAAGCGCAGTCCTAGACGTCATGATATAACTCGCAAAACCCATTCTCACACTCCCTCACCAAAATCCAAGGAACCCCACCGAATCTACTATTCCGGACCTCAATCCTGGTGCGACGCCGTTCTCGCGGCCACAAATGTGAAGAAGTAATCAAAACTCATAGCTAATCTCCTCGGTCTTCATGAAGTTTAATTTCCGGCTCACTATTCCATTTCACTCTCAACTTGTGTTTTTGTATATTTTTTCTCTCTTTCACAACACAATATATCACATGGAGCTCACAGTAGTAGCAAATATCCGAGGAGAAGAATCCGTCAAAGCAAATAACGTAGGGGTGGAATATGTCAAATCAAATGTGTAATCACGATAAATGTCGACACCCCCACACTTAATGTAAAGCATATCACAAAAACCCGGTACTCAATGTATATATGTGCTTTTTCCAACCTATCCTCCTCATCACCTAAGATATAGAGAATAATCATACAAATCGAAGCACATGCTCCTATAAGATCAATCAACCCCCACTCCATGACGTGCGGAAAAAGTATCACGCACTACGGCACTCCACCTGTGGTCGTGGTGTAAGGACACGAATCACCGCCACACCGAAGTGTGCTGAAGTCTCTAACTCACCCTCACATCCCCTCAGTAGATGACATGTAAGAGTATCCACTCAAGATGTATAATATCAGCTCACCCTCAACGAACCTCCCTAACTAAACTCCCTCTATCATGACGCATAGGAAGGGAACATTCTAACTAGTGATGAAAGTCACAAGGAACGACTTCCTAGGCTAGAGGCTGTGAATAAAAGGGGTAAATGGATCAAATTGGGGTAACTAGTGGACCTAGGCAATGGAGACGGGACGTGAGGTCCCCATAAAAATCACTCGCACAGCTGTTCCGTTGCCACTACGAGGAGGGTTGACGATTACCTAAGTGACGGTGGTGTAGCGCTAGTAGGATAACTAGTTTGAGAGACAGCTACTCACAATTCTCGAGTGCATTAGCCCTATAGCCTTCCTACTCCAGATTCTCGCGTCTACCTCACCTCAGATTTTCATATTACGTAGGGAATACTATCATTGAGCCCTCTCCATGCTTACTCTCTTCAATTGCCCTTACTCAAAAAAATTCAATTTTTCATTTTTTAGGATTTTTGCAATTTTTTTTTTTCATTTTATTTTCCTAACTCTATATGCTTGGGCCAACTTGATTAACTAACAACGTTTGGGTAGGTGGACTCAATAATTAAAAGTGCATCATATATATATATATATATATATATATATATATATATATATACACACACACACACACACACACACACACACAATGCAAAAATTGAACTTGCACATGCTATCCTAACTCCGACACCTACGTGCAAACTGACTCACTAATATATATGTAACATGGTTATGCAAGTTTAGGCAAGCAAAGATATGCGTAAACCCCCCCACACTTGTGATAATCATTGTCCTCAATGAATTTAGAGTGTCCCTTCAATGACATGATCTCAAAGTGTAAGGATTTAAAAAGAAACAAGTGTTGCATGGCACTTTGCGTAAAATGAATCATATCGTCTAGAGCGGTTATTTAAAGCGAGAGAGAATATGGTACCTATGATCCCGTAGTACCATTCTTACGGGATTGGTTTCGCGAAAATTGGTCAAGAAAGGACCGAATCGGTCGACCAAATTTTCAGAAAACTCGAGCAAGTTGAAGCAAGCATACCCTTGATTTGCTCCTCGGTGTTTCCGTCTTAAGTTCCTCTTTGAGATTTGGCCGAATCCCCCTCCAAAGCAACGAATTGGAAGATTTAAGTTCTCGGAGCTCTTCCTCTTTGATTTCCCCCACACTCAATCCGCTCACTATCTCAAAATCTCAAGAGCTAATCCGCTCACTATCTAAAAAACTTCGCGATTTGGATGCGTTTTGGGTTTGGGCTATGTTGGTGTTCTTGAGGGTTTGGATAGGAAGAAGATGAAGACAAGGAGTGTTTGATCCAAATTGGGGTGTTAGGGGACTTGTTTGTTGGTTCTTGGCTTTAAAAATCCTCCAAAATGTCAAAATAACCCCTAAAAATTATCAAAAATACCCCCAAAAAGTGAGTTGTCCGGCTGATTTCGGCCCCCATTTCGGCCCGAAATGAATGGATTTCGGCCCCCATTTCGGCCCGAAATTGGTGACGAAATCACGGGGCAAAAACCAAGCAGAACCCTTGTTTTATTTCGGGCCGAAATCACTGGAGTGGACCACGTTTTTACTCTAGTTTCTTCGTCTGATCTCTGATTCGCACGATTCTTTCACCGATGGACTCCATATTCGAAGAGGAATCCATTTTTGACTATAAAATTCCCAAATTTTTCAATTTCTTCTCAATTTACCTCTCTTGTGCAAAAAATCTCGCCTACAAAGCTCTTGAATTCTATTTTCACTCCGGATTCCGATGCGTGCAACCCCGATACTCCAACTCGCTACCGTGCTCCTCATGACTAATTGGATACTCCTCGACCTGGAGTAGCTTCTTTATCAAGGTCAATGCTCCCGATTAGCTAGTTTTTCCTCGTTTTGCGTGCGAAATCGTGCACATGCATCAAGAATGGGAATCCAGAGAGTTATTCGGTACCTGTGTCATGCACACTCATAGAAAATATTAAAACAACTTTCTCTAACCCCTCACAATCAAATATGGAGAACTCAAAAACAAAAGCGAAACAAAATATCAAACTCTACTCTACGTTGGGTTGCCTCTCAAGAAGCGCTTGTAATTTAAGGTCGACGACCCGACCCGGTTACCTCAACCGTCTAGGATAGTGAAGGATGCTTAACTCTCCACTTCTTGTTCTTCTACCATCTCTTTTCCAGAATTTCACGTGCACCCCTGTGTTGTGCAGATGGTGGAGAAGTGTAGAAGTTGACTCTTTTCATCTTGCATTTTTTCATCTTTATCAACTTCCACGAAGTACTATTGAGCTCAAATAAATCTCTGGCCATAAATTCGCCCCAGTAGTACCTCTTTGGTGCTTTATGCTCGTCAATCAACACATGCAGTTCACTCACACCCCCCACACTTGCTGATTTCCAAATCCTCAATAGAAAAAATCACAATTGTTTCATCAGCTTCATGGTTAGCACCCCACAAGCTCCCAATGCCGGGGTCATCCAAATCGTCCTCTGGTGGTGATGATGATGGAGGCTCAAATTTAGGCTCAACGTCACGTGGCAAGGGATCCTCTTGTGGCACTTGGATACCTGATTCCCCTGCCGCTGACAGTTTCTCTACCCGTTTCGCTAACCTCTTCATCATCTCCTTCACGTATTCCATACCTGTGGCTGAATCCTCTTGTGAAAATTGTGTAGCAACAGACGCACACTTGGATATCCTCCATAATACTGCGCCGTTCTGCCATATCCGCTGACGAGTCTTCTTGGTGCTGATGAAGTTGGTGTGTTTCAAAAATGCACACGTCTTCATACTTGTGATCCTTCTTGCATTTATAGCACCAAATTATTGAGCAGTCATCCATGTGCCAAATTCTGCATCTAGCACAATAGTAGGTGTAATCAGAGATCAACTCATAATCTTCCTCACTCGACATGCTCATTATGTCTCCTGCTTCCTGTGTTCCTGCAAAAACAAACTCACAAGAAACTCGTGAAGCACAGAGATAGAAAAAAATTAAACAAAACTAAAATAAAATAAATACTCTAAAATAACTCCTAACTAAATAATCTATCGATGTCCCCGGCAACGGCGCCAAAAACTTGACACGCTTTCTTACGTGTATGCGCAAGTGCACGGTCAAGTAATATAAGGGTGGTATTTCAACCCCGAGTTATCGATCCCACGAAGACAAGCTTGAGATTATTTAATTAGTTATTAGCATAGAATACAGTACAAGGAGGAAGAATTTGTGATTTAAACATTTGTCACCCTCAAATAGGTGACTGAAATAAAAATAACAACTAAACTAATATTTTTGAGTTTTTATTTTTATAAAACAAATATGGAGAAAGTAGGAAATCTCTAGATCACCTAGGGCTGTAGACGATTACTGGATTAGCTATGTAACACGTTAATCCTATTCTAGTTAAGCCGGGTAATAGTACTGACAATCTCCTCCCGGTCTCATGTCGTTCTACGTCACAGTTTACTTGGTGTCCTGTCGGTCCACCTACATCTACCGGTCGTTCTAGTAGGCTAACGACAATATACGGAATGACGTCCTCTCAGACCACCACCACACGAACACCTCACCATCTCCTACCGAATCTACCCACTAAGGCCAATCCTACACACTTCTCTTCTCAGTCTCCGTGATTAAGGATTGTTGTTCATATCTCATCACAACTAGGTCTAAGTCGCTCTCACGCACTCGCTAGCTAATTAACAAGTCCGGTTAATTACTCCATTCTTGCTAAGGATTAACCATAGTATATGAAAAATTAGCGAAAACAAATATCAACTTTAAGCAAGATTACAATCTATTAATAAAACCTAAGTTCATGAATATCAATTCCTAACATAGTCGTGTCAATAGACTACACTCATTAACAACTTCATGAAATCAAACTTCATCCAATAGATGAAAATCCAAAAGCATGAGACAAGTCTAAAATCCGGAAAACATATTGTCTACATAAACCCTAGGCTCTCTAGAGAAGCCTAGAAAAACGTCTAGCTACTACCAGCAATCGTAGCAACACAACAAAGTTTGTCCATACAAGTGATTAAAAGAGGGAAGAAGAGATCAAACGCTAGAAATCTTGAAGATTGGCGCGATCCGGGCTCTTCCCCTTGCTTGAGGTTGCTCCCAATGGAGTCTCCTTGCTCTCCTCCTTGATCGTGGCTCTCAATAGGCGTTAATGGTGATGATTTCTGTCCCTAGGTCTTCCTTCCTTCATAACCTGCAGAAGTCGTCAGTAATTGCACAATAGCCCCCTGAAATATGCTCTTGACTTCAATAAGCCATATCTTTTTCGTCCGAACTCGGATTTAGCTCCGTGACCTATCGTTGGAAAGCTCTCGGAGTCTAATTTCATTTGGAACCGGTCTCACTCCAAAATTATTTGTATAACTCCATCTAGGATCAAAATAGTGCAGACTGGTCATCCAAGCTCCACCAATTCGGCTTCTCTTGACTCCAATTTAGCTCCCGTTGTTTCCAAAGTTTGTTCCATGCCTCCTATCAATCGATTAGCATCCGGTCCTGCCAAGAAAACATGAAAAAACATACCAAGCGATTATATTTGACAAATAACAATGAAATATGCATATAAAATGCCCAGACTAACAATATAGCACATGGAAAGCAACAAGTGATAAAACGACCTTTATTCTCTAACTTTAGGCTCAAATCCCTCATGATAATGTGGTAAAATGAAAGTAATAGATAGCTCCTAAATGGTGCTATCACCGCCTTGGAACTAAGCACTCCTTAAAGACAAGTAAGAAAGGCAAAAGTGGATTCCTTGCGCTGAAGGCGAACATGTGCAAGACATATTACAGAGTAGATTGGAAGTTTATAAGGGATGCCATGTTCACTAAGGGCTTTAGCCCTAAATGAATTCGACTTGTTACAAGTTATATTAGCATGGTCATGTACCAGTTTGTTCATGAAGGTAGTGTGACGGGGAATGTCAGTTCGAGTGGGGGGCTTCAATAAGTGTCGCTTATCCCCTCACTTGTTCATGTTTGAAGTGAGGTGCAATCTGGCTCCATTAATCAACAGTCTCTAGTTCTCTGTTTGAGGGAATAGTAGCCTATAGAGGCGGACCAGTCGTGTCTCACCTTTTTTCCGCATATGTTTCACTAGCTGTCTATGAAGTGACCTCCAGACAGGTAATGAAGATGGTAAAATCGACCATTGTGTTTTCCCTAAATAATGCGGAGGTTGACAGAGTGAAAGTGAAAGATTTATGTGGAGTATTGTGGAGTGTTTGACATTGGGGACCACGCGAAATACCTTGAACTGCCAACAAACATGGGGACAAACAAGCCAGTTACTTTTGACAACATAATTAGCAAATTAAGAGACAACTAAAAGCATGGAAGGTGAATATGCTATCAGTGGACAGAGGGTGGGGGGGGGGATTCTTGTCAAAGAAATAGAACAACCACTGCCTAATTATGTGATGCCTTGCTTCTGAATTTCTCAAAGAGTCTGCAGAAAAATATAAGCGCTACTTTGAAACTGTCTGTGGGGTAATACATACACCGAGTGCGGGATGTGTTGGCTAGCATGGTCAAAAATTCAATAGGCAAGGAACTCTAAATTTGTAGAACTTCAACTGCTTAAATGACGCGCTTCTTGCGAAACGGGGATGGGGACTAGTATCTTAGCAAAACTCTTTGGTCAACAAGATTTCTGTAGCAAAATATTTAAAAGTGATGATTTCCTAAAGGCATACCTAGAGAATAATTTTTCATACGTACAGAGAAGTTTGATCGAAGGAAGGAATGTGATACAAAAAGGTTTGAGATGGGTGGTGGGTAATGGAAGGGATACTAGAATATTTTGGGACCCCCGGATCTCCAAACCACACAATTCAAACCAATAAAAGCGGATAATATCCAAGGCATGAAAGTCGCATATCTTATAGATGCAGAAAATAGAGACTGGAACAAAGACAAAACAAATGTCGTTCTCTTTCTAGTGGATGCAGAACACGTAGTGAAGTAGAACTTACCAGCTAATCTAATCACATATTGGTTATGTTGTCACTTCACTGACATGTGGATCTACTCGATCAAGACATGGTATGAGATTGAACACAACCCCACAAGCTACATTGAGGTAGAGACATGACAGACTTCAGGCCAGATCAGCGTACAACATCTTCTCGGACCTATGGGAAGTCAAGATCCCCTAGAAAGTGTTATTCATGGTATGGAGAGCAATTCATAACTATCTGCGAACAACGAATGATCTGCTGAAAAGAGGCATACAAATTTAAGGAAAATATGCTCTGTGTCAAGAAAAAAAGAAAATGTTACTCATTTATTCTTGGAATGTACGCACACGATTAAACTATGGAGGGTTGTCATGAGAAGCAATTTCTTCCAAATCAGAAGCGGGAAATTCCAACACTGCTGCAACTCTAGCTTCAAGGCCTCAAAAAACCATAAAGATAGCTCTTTTGTGTAACAATCTGGTCAATTTTGGGGAAATTGGAACAAGTTGAAGTTCAAAAGATCAAGGCCTTCACATGAAGCTCTGAGAAAGCATATGTATAGCTTTCTTGAAGAATGCCGGAATCTGAAATGACCTGCAAGTCAGTTGAAGCCGGTCACGAGGCATATATGGGACAATTCCAATCTTTTCCCACATAAGCCTCGTTACCGGCTTCGGTGGACTTGCACGTCCTTCCGGATTCACGTTGAGAGAGTCAAATCATGACCTTGCTGGAAGCGCTGAGCATGGGGAGAGAATGGAATTTTCTTCCATTATCATCGAGGGAGATTGTAAGAGTCTTCTGTATAGTTTCAGAAAAAGAAGAGATAAAGCTGAGAATGAAGAGAGAGAAAGTGAATAGATACATTGATAAAAGCTTGGAGAAGAGGAAATGCTTTGGCGGTTTTGAGGCTCTGCACATATCACTCATATTGAATGGGACATCTCACAGATTAGCACAACTGGTTCCCACTTTAAATGAGGCCCAAAAACAATGGGTGACTACATCGCCGATTTCTATTACTAATGTACTCCTAGCTGATGGGAGTATTGACTAATTTGTCTGTGTCTGCACATGATAAGACATTAAATTCCCATAATACTAACAAACTTTTCTTTGAGCTTTTCCGTGTCATTGAATTTTGTTTAGTGTTAGGAATGAGTTTAAAACTAGGAAAAAAAAACTAAAAAATACTAATCTTTAAGCAAATCTTCCATCTTCTTAAAGAAAAAAGGGAAAAAACACACCGTCTAATAATGGGATTGCCAAAGGGTAAAGGACACTGCCATAAGTTTGATGCAAAGACACTTTCACCCTACTAGTTTGGAAAATGACACTTTCCCTCTTTCCGTGTGTCAAACTTGAGAACACCTAATCATGGAGTAATTATTGCTTCCTCCAACAGTAAATTTGACGCGGTACTCTAATCCATACAGTACATGACATGTTAGTACATGTAAGAAATCCATTATCTTTTGTCTCTCACTCATTCTCTTTCTTATCTGTGTGTCATGTAGTGTATAGATTAAAGTACCACGTCAAATTTATTGGGTCTGTCTACAGTACGTCCCAGGGGCCTGCTTGCAATTTTTTTTGCGGTGGGCCCCCCCCACTACCGGACAAAAAACACGGAAAATCATGGGGTGGTGACCGGTTCTAGCAGGTCACCACCCCCAGTGGATAAAAACGCACAGATTTGGATAAAACTGCAAAGAAACTGATGCAGCATTTTCCAGAATTCACATCAGTGGATAAAAACGCAAAGAACCGGATAACACAGTAAATGATCAGACAAAAAAGGTCAAATAACGGATAAAAATGTCAAGGTACTTAACTAAAACATTCACACAGTTAATGTAATCCCTAGAATAAATCAGTCCAGTCATTCCCAACACGTCTTGAAGAGTTTTGGTCACCCATTCCCTCGGACCAGTTGTATTCGCAGTTGGAAATCATAGTTTGTTGCGACGCTTGCGATTGAGATTGGCCGACATCTTGACCGGAAACACCAACTGGAGGATTCGGGCATGTAGTTCGATTGTGTCCGTATTCTTGGCATCTCCCGCACTTCTTTCGAACATTTTTGGAGCTCCCTTTTGGTTTTGTATCACCTTTGGATGGAGGCATTACGTGGGCGTACTCTTGTGAGTTGACATTAACCACGGGCTCTTCACCATTTTCTTGCTTCAAAATAATGTCCTTGAGACCCCGTATCATCAAGTCAACATGTTTTTGCCAATAGTCGTAAGTCTCTTGTGATGTTCCACCCATGTCACTAATCATCTCCATTCGTCCCTTCATGCAACCCCGACGAAATGCCTGGGTTTTTGGATCGTCACACCGTCTTATTTTTGGCTCCTGCATGGCTGGATCATTCTTGTAGAAGTCACTATCCGTCTTCTGCCATCGTTTCGATAACAAGTTTTCCGGAATGAATTGTACTCCTTTATGAAAGAGCACAAAAATAATGTGGCCACAAACCATATGTGATGACTCAAACCTCTTGCAGGAACAGTAGAGCATGTTATTATCACGTTGACAGAAAACGGTGTGCTGCCAGGAAAAAGATCAAAGCTTTCAGATATTTTATTTGACAGGTTAGATAGAAGTTATGAACATATAGATAAGAATGAAAGTACTGGAAAGAACTGTGTGTGCTGTAAAATAAGGACATTAGATATTTCAATTGACAAGCTAGATCGATACCTAAACATTACAGATAACAGTTTAAAGCAGTCATAAGAGATAGTGTATCATGTGAACTTACTAGAGATGCCCTTGCCTTCTCCCTTGTGACATAGATTGCATCCATGTCATATTCAGGTATTTCTTCAACACCAATAGCTTTGTATTGACTTGCCTTCCTGGCTTGCTCCCTGAACTTCGCAAACACAGCCCTAGTGTAGAACATGGCCGCATGCTCTTCAAGTAGCTTAAATTGGCTTGTTAGGACAGGAAGTGATTGGTCAGAAGTACAATGTTGGCCTCGCTCGTTCTCACGAAGCTTCTCGATACCCCGCATGATTCCCTTAATAAGATCGAGGAGATTGTTCTTGCAGTTCAAATATTGTTTGAAAAATTTGTTGATACTCTCACACCTTTGTGTAGTTGTCTGACCGGCGAAAAAAAATTCCTTGAGAAAAGCCTCTGCCCATAAGTTGCGCGTCATGTAGGCACCCGTTACCCACCGCTTGTTCGCAATACCCCACTTGTCTACCATGTATTGCCAATCATCGTTCCATTGGTTAACGTCGGATCTCTTGCTCAAGCATTTTCGAAAGTCCTTCATAAATTCTGACCCCAACTTTAGGGTTCCTTCGGCATTGCGACATAGATGCCATGCACACAAACGATGCTTCGCTAGTGGAAGAACTTCCGCAATAGCGGCTTTCATTGCCAAGTCTCCATCGGTTATGACTGATATGGGTACCTTGTTATCCATTGCTTCTAGGAAGCAATTTAATACCCATTTGTACGATTCCGTGGTCTCATCTTGTAGAACTGCAACTGCGAAAACGCACGTCTGAAAGTGATTGTTAACACCGGAGAGTATGACAAGAGGCTTTAGGTACATGTTGGTTTTGTAGGTGGAGTCAAGCACCAAAACATCTCCAAACCTTACATAATCTCGTTTGCATCTCTCGTCACGCCAGAAAATGCTTTGTAACTGTTGATTTTCACCCAACTGGAAACTGAAAAGCATAGATATTTGTTTCAGGAATCTGGATAGAATCTATAAGCAGGTAGACAATTATTGTAAACCAACATGAAACAGTATTGTAATTTGATATATCAGATAGAAATCTAAGGCATATAGAAAATAACGACAAACAAAACGACAGTATTTCAAACAATACCTTTTGAATACACCCCCGTGGGTATGCTCAAGGGTGTCAATGTATTGCAAGGCCAGCTGCCCATCTCCAGAGTTAGAGTAAGCCTTTCTCAATGACTGTAACTTGTTGTACAGGTCTTTGACAGTGTAACCAACTTTGGCGTAACCACCGGCTTGTGAGACCATTAATTGGAATGCTTCACAAGTTCTTATACCAACTTCCCTTAGTGAAATAACGTGTTCCAAATCATGTTGACTGACCTTCCTATGACACCTAAGCTTGTGTGTTACTTTGGGGTCCGCTAGGGGATGCGAGTGCTCAGAAGTGACTTGCTTTACACGAAACTGTTCGTTCGGGGTAGATCGAGCAATACGAATTCGTGCTGGACAGTCACATCTAGTGTCATCCTTATGCTCTCTCTTCCTCTCAGGCCTTAAGTAGCACTTCTTTAATCGATGGCCTTGTCGGGCACATACGAAGATTCTTGACTTGATTTGTTGTCCGTATTTGTCGAAACACCTACGGTTATCCCTCCGAATGCCGAATCCATTTACAAATGCATACAAAAGGTACCAATCGTACGCCTCTTCTTCACTATTGAACCTCTTCTCCATGATTTGTTCTTCGGAGAGTGATCTCTCTGAAACAAGAAGCACATTTTTAAGTAACTAGTGCACTACATCATACTCTTAATCAAAAAACATCCAAGAATATATCTTACCGTTCACTATGTCATTATCGTGTATGACATTGGAGAAATCTGCGTCATCATCAGTGGGAGGAGGCTCATTGAGATCAAACTTCCTCTTAGGAGATGCATTCACCTCTGCTTCCACGTTGTTTGAAATACCATCTGGAAAATTGCCACAGTTTTCTGGAAAGTAAGAGCTATTATCTGCAGGAACATGTAACCCAAACACAACACTATTTTCCTCCATTGTTTTGGAGGAGAATGCAGAGAGTTGCAGTTAGAAATGAGAGTTGTTTGTTCAGTTCAAACTGATAATTCAGAATGCAAAGAGTTGGATGATTATTATCATTGGAAATGACATTAGCATTGGAAACAACATAAATCTTTAATGTTGCGGCTCAAGGCCTGATAGTTATCATTAGCACGCCCAAATTAATGCTCTCCAGTAAATAATGAAGAAGAAATACATATGAAACATTGAATTCTGTTCTGACAGACATTGTGACTTTTTGGATAGAAACACAAAACAGATAGAGTGCAGATTAAGCGTATTAGAAATTTTTAACCCTAACCCCTAAACCCTAAACCCTAAACCCTAAACCCTTCTGGATAAAAATGTAAAGCATACAAATCCGATAACTGTCTCGGATAAAAATACAAAGCAACTGGATTGGGGGTATAATTGTCTTTCTCCATGACATGTCTCGTCTGCTGCAAAAAAGTAACTGCTAGTGAAACCTACCTCCACCATTGATGGCAGTTGGGTTCCCAATTTAGTCATCATCTCAACTAGTCAATTCAATTCAAATTTTTGATTTGAATCTCTCACATCAAACTCTCAAACTCTCTCTTCATCTTCTGCAACCACCACTTACTTCTCTCTCTCATCCAAACTCTTATCTTCTCTACTTCATCTTCTGCAATTCCACAATGGATCCCATTGATGAATCCGTTTCTCCTTCAAAAATCACAATGGATGTTTGTGATGAAGTGAACAAGTCCATTACAATGGATGTTGAAGAAAGTGGGCATGTCTCTGAAACTACAGAGGTTCCTCCGGCGACCACCGAAGCCCAAAATGAAGAGGAAATCGATGCAACTCCGGAGACCTCCATACCGGAGAGTAAAGATGAAAACCCAGATCTAACTGCAAATCCGACTGTAGATACTTCAAGTGCTGTGGAAACAGAAGAAATCGAAGAGACAATCGGAGTACCAGATAACAACAAAGAGCAGGAAGACATCATCCAAGGCGTGGAAGAAACTGAAGAGACTCAAAAACCAGTGGATCAAATTGATGAAACTCAGGACAGAGGCGTGGAAGAAACTGAAGAGATTCAAAAACCAGTGGATCAAATTGATGAAACTCAGGACACAACCGGTGCACTAGCCACAGGTATTCCAACTTCTGAACTTGCTTTGTGTGTTTTTGATGGATTGAAACCCACCGGTGACCAATTACCGCCGAATTTAGGGTCTGGAGAAGGTGATAATGTGGAGAAACCCACCGAAGAAGGTAGCCGCAAAAGCCCTAGACTGAAGAGAAGGCTGGACTTCAACAAAGAACAAGTGAAACCAAAGAGGAAACAGAGAAAGCAAGCAAAACCAACCAGGGTAGTAATACAACAGATAGAAACCAAGGAACCAGAGAAGAAGAGGAAGGAAACAGAGAAGAAGAGGAAGGAACCAGAGAAGAAGAGGAAGGAAACAGAGAAGAAGAGGAAGGAAAGAGACCCAAGCCCACATGAGGATATTGACCACACTGAAGAGGTTGCTCTGGAACTGTACATGTGAGTTATTTCATATCCGTTCAAAGTTTCTGTCTGAAAGTTATGAATTATTGTCTAGATCGTTCAAAATTCTATCCACCTTATGTATCCTGTTTGGTTGGTCCAATTGTGAATACTGTAGATCTATAATATTCTCAGAGCATACTACATATTTTACATTTCTATCCATCATTTGTATCCTTCAAACAATTCATCGTCTGTTTTAAACTGTGTTCTATGAGTTTTACTAGGAAGTTGTTTGTGCAGCCAAAGTAGGAAACACAATTATAAACTGAGGAAGGATGGACAGCCGAACAAGAGTCAAAGAAATTCAATGATTCGGGAATGGAATGTAATGGATGAGTATGCAAAGCAAGAATGGGTGGAAGAGGCTGAAAGAAAGATGCAAGAGGATGCAGCATCCACTGGGACAGAAAGTGGTGATGACTTCAGGGTGGAACCAAGATCCACTTCAAAACAAAAGGAACATGAGGATGCTGAGTACAATGAGGCAGTAGCACCACCACAAGAAACAGCACCACAAAAGGAAACTGTGCCACAAAGAGAAACAGCACCACAACAAGAATCATCTACTGGAGCTACTAGAGCATTCATCCGATTTCGGTGAGTTCCACTGCTATCCACAACCTAGATTGTTTTAAGTATTGTGCTTTAAGTTGTTGTTTGACACTGTGACTTGAATGTATTAGATTTCAATATGTATTACAAACATATCTTTCCATCTCTGAACTTGTTTTAAACTGTCTTGAAGGCTTTAAGTTGTTGTTTGACAGTGTGGCTTGAATGTATTAGATTTCTATCTGAATTACAAACATATCTTTCCATCTCTGAACTTGTTTTAAACTGTCTTGAAGGCTTTAAGTTGTTGTTTGACAGTGTGACTTGAATGTATTAGATTTCTATCTGAATTACAAACATATCTTTCCATCTCTGAACTTGTTTTAAACTGTCTTGAAGGCTTTAAGTTGTTGTTTGACAGTGTGACTTGAATGTATTAGATTTCTATCTGAATTACAAACATATCTTTCCATCTCTGAACTTGTTTTAAACTGTCTTGAAGGCTTTAAGTTGTTGTTTCACAGTGTGATTTGAATGTATTAGATTTCTATCTGAATTAGAAACATATCTTTCTATCTCTGAACTTGTTTTAAACTGTCTTGAAGGCTTTGAGTTGTTGTTTGACAGTGTGATTTTAATGTATTAGATTTCTATCTGAATTAGAAACATATCTTTCTATCTCTGAACTTGTTTTAAACTGTCTTGAAGGATGGAGAGGATTGAATACTACAAGAATGTTGAGGGTATTGATTCAATTACAAAAGACATTACAGACAAGATGAGGGAAGACTGGTTTTCCATGACTGAGGACCAAAGGGACATATACGTTAAAGAAGCAGGTCAAGAGAGGAAGAGAAGAGAAATTTTAGAGGAGCAAGGAGTCCTACAGGCCAAGCCAAAGAGAGTTTCAAAAAAGGCAAGAGTGGTAGAAAGGTTGAAGGAGAGGGAAGTTGTGGCAAAAGAAGGACATAAAAAGAAGGGTGGGAAAAAAGAGAGGTGGCAGAGTTATATGTCCCTTCCAAAGATTCGCGATCTCTACCATGGAATGACTGATGAGCAGAAGGAATGGATTGAGAAGATAGGACTTGGGGGGCTAAGGCATTTGGACATTTTGTATACACCTGAACCTTTCAACGCTTTCATATACGATGCATACGACCCTGCCACACAATCTATCTCTGCCCATGGTCGGGAGTACAGAATCACGGATGAGACAGTTGGCTGGTTGCTTGGGGTGAGTACCACAGGGGAAATTCTTGAAAAAGAGGAATCCGATGTGATTTCAAAGAAGTTGGCCCGTGAGCTTGACCTCACTAAGGCATGCACAAATGTCACTGACTACTTTCCCTGGTTCCTGAAAGATGAGAATAAGATACTAAGTGATGAGTGGAAGAGGAGGGCAGTGGTGTTCATTTTGGCATGTTTTGGGATGCCCAACACAAGACTCGGAGTCAGAAACACACTGGTTCAGTATGTCATGGATCTGGAGAGGCTGGAAAATGTTAACTGGGCAGGTACTTGGCTCCAGTTCCTTAAAGCTCAGCACACTCCGGTGAAATTGAAGGAGGCAATCCGAGGGGCTGGTTGCTTGTTGATACCAATGGTAACTGTCCATTTTACTTGTATATCTCTCTGTTTATAATATCTATCCAAATGTATAACAAATCTGTTTGCATGTGCAGATGGTGTACTTGGAGAAGTTCGTTCCAAAGCACCACAAACACCCTAAAGGATGTGAAGATGCAGAGACAAGGCCTAGACTGAAGCTATGGGACACTGACAACCTGAATTCCAGATGGAAGTTTGTACAAAAGTACATGAGTACAGTAAGACCTGTTACTATATCAATCTACTCCATGTGGTTTAAACTTCTATCTGAAAATACATATCTGATATCCCTGTTTTTTTGAACAATGCAGCTGGAGTTGCTTCCACTACCACACAACCAAGATGATTTCAAACCTGATTTCAGCAAAAAAGAGCAGTGGGATGAGGTCATGTTAATGGTCAATGAACAAATTGGAAGCGTTGTCGAACAGGCCGTGCAGAGGGTACTAGAGAAGAGGTTGGGTAAGCAAATGCAGTATGCAGAGGAGGAAGAAGAACATGAAGAGGAGGAACAACAAAATGATGGAAATTCAAGAGAGGGCAGACAACAAGAATCCGAAGGCCACGCCGAAATTGACCCAGAAGAGCCACAACAGCACAGTACTGTAGATACCACAGCTACAAGTCCATTCAAACCTGTAGAAGTTTCAGAAGAGAACACATCAATGGTTTGCAACAATTTGATAAGTTATATGTCTATCCATCTAATGTGTCATACTGTCATGTTTTGATTTCTATCCATATGTTTCTTATTGCAGGCAGCATCCAACAAGCTTCCACCCAAGTCTCCAATACAAGTATCTTCAACTCCCACCATGCCTGGTCATCCATCACCAAAGGTTTTCCCACCCATCAGGCCTGCTCATGGATCACCTAAGGTGCCAGCTCCTCCCATCGGAAAGAATACTGTCAGTCCATCGAACAGAGGAGGGAGAGGGAGAGGGAGAGGTAGAGGAAGAGGAAGAGGAGGGGAGAGGGAAACAGTAAAGGGCCCAAAGAGAACCTCGGAGAGAGTACGGATGCAGGGCACGTTTGATGTTGTGCTGCCAATCATGCCGGAAGTAGAAGACTGCTGGTTGCATTTCTACATTAGCCGTCAGGCTGTTGAGGGCATGAATGAGAAGCCGGAACTAAGGACTCCATTTCAATAGTAAGTACCCTTTCCCTACATTAAAATGTTTGTGATTGATCAATCTCATTGTTTATTTATAAATAGAATGGCTCATCGTTTATTAAATGGAACGTACCCTTTCTCTACAGTAACGAAATTGTTAATATAAATGGAGTGGCTAGTATAGCATGGGATTATTCATGGCAGCTGGAGGCTCCTACCTTCTTAGGAGATACGGTAAATGAATAAATAATCTTTACTTTATGTTCTATTTTCAAAATGAATGTTATGTTGTAAAATTAGAACGTTAACAGAACTGTTTGATTGTTTTAAAATTTTATCCAAAATTGTATCCATTCAATCTGCAGATGATCGACTGCATGTCCCACATCCTCCACCTCCGAGAGAAATTTAGGACTGATGAGGAAAAGAAGATATGGTTCTTTCCATGCATGTATGCTGTAAGTAATTAAAACACTGGAATCATTGCACTTAATTTCGTCGTTGATTGATCAATACTACATTTCTTTAATGCGGTCATTTTCATGCACAGCCATTGGGTCAGAAGAATGCAAATGGTGGGATAAATCCGATATACATGGGGGACATGAACTCAATGTCTATGGTAAGCGTTACGTCCTAGTCCTCCAAGTGTCAATAAGAAGGGCATTTTTGACTTGGTTTGTTCTTTGGCTTATGTACAGGTTTCTATTCCCCTCAACATCCACGACACGCATTACTTTCTCATGGTATTGCACTTTATTGAGCAAAAAGTGTACATCCTTGATCCGATGTCGAGGTACATTTACCTACCGGATGCCATTCGTGAGAAGCTTGTACAAATGCACACAAATTTCAGCATATCCCTGCCAGAATATAGAGATGTTCATGACATCAGAAAGTGGGAGATTGTTTGGACAAAGCCTGACATTCCAAGGCAACGTAACAAGTAATGTCTTCATACTAATACTTCAATCTATGTTGTTTACATTTTTATCCAATTGTTCTGTAATGCTACTTACTTTCCTTTTTCCAGCCATGACTGTGGAGCGTGCGTGTGCTTCTACATGGCAAATCTGAGGGAGCTGATCCCAGACCCTGTTCGGAGGATAAAGATCAATGAAAAATACATAAGAATCTGGCTCGCCAATGAAATTGGCCGTTCCGAGTTCAACGACCTCCGACGGGACCTTCTTGATGCTGTGGACAGATTCAAGTATGAGGAAAACAATGAGGACTTATTTGCCAGAAAGTACAAGGACATACCTACGGTCTATTCAGCCTTTAAGAATCGTTACTTTTGAGTAGTCCATGACAAATATGTGATTTGGTGTTGTTTTGAAAACAATTTAACTTATGTCTGTTTGTTTGAGAATGTTGACAATGAGGGTGGTGAATCTTTCTGGGGATGTAACAGTTGTGTGATTGAGGTTCCAAAAACTCTATTTTTGTTCATGTCAACTACATTGTATGCTACCTGTTTCTAAATCTCG
The DNA here is from genome assembly GCA_023055425.1 of Linanthus parryae. Taxonomy (NCBI): domain Eukaryota; kingdom Viridiplantae; phylum Streptophyta; class Magnoliopsida; order Ericales; family Polemoniaceae; genus Linanthus; species Linanthus parryae. The sequence continues at coordinate 74,675,343 of JALGPY010000006.1, read as the reverse complement.
TCTGTATGTTTTGGATTGTTATCTGCATTTTTTGTTTATGTTCGTTTGTTTGACATAAATAAAGCCTGTGTGTTTTGGATTTTTACCTGTTTATGTATGTTTTTTTGACAATGAGGGTGGTGACTCTTTCTGTGGCTGTAATAGTTGTGTGGTTGTGGTTTCAAAACCATGAACTTAACTATTTTTGTTCATGTGAACTACATTACAGTCTACCTGTTCATAAATATTATCTGTGTGTTTTGGATTTCTATCTACATTTTGGTCAAATCTGTTTCCCAGTCGTGACCACATTCACTGATTCCTTTACTTTGTTAATCAGCATATACTTTGGTAACAGTGTAGTCAAACCTGTATTTATGAACCCTTTACTCCACATTTATGTCCAACAACAAACCACCCTTCCCTTCTCCTACTTATGCACCCAACCACTCTTGCACAAGCACACCTGCCATTTGCTCTCCACCATCTTCTCCTCCTCCAAATATCCCCAAATTCTCATCACCACCATGTCACATACCTCATTCAGCTCCTCCTCTAACCAATACCGTCGTAACCCCGAGTATGGACCAAGGTATTGTAACTGTGGAAGGATACGAGTGATGAGAAGAGCTGGTCCTAACACAAAGAACTCAGGTCGAGATTTCTACCGGTGCCCACTGCCTCAGGGGTCTCAATGTAGTTACTTTGTATGGGCGGACGAAGAACCGCCATGCTTTTGCGAGGAGACAATGCAACGATGGTCCAGAATTATTGAAACAACAAGACGAATGAGGTCTGAAAATCAAGAAATGCTAAGGAGACAAAGGATATCGCACACATGCATCATCGTTCTTGCATTTGCGTTACTTTTCGCAATAATTGTTATTTTTTTTAAGTGAAATGACAGTTGGATGGTGTGCTTCTGTCCACTTTTATGTTCCACAAGTCATGTATCTTCCCTTTAAACCTCCAGTGCTTGCAAATCTGCTGTAATAGCTCAGTTGTAATGCGTTGTTTGCGTTTCTATCTGGTTTGTTTAAGTTTTATCCGATTCTAATCATTTCTGTCCATTTTTAATTATTTCTATCTGTAGTTTTATCTCCATCTTTACAGTTTTATCCATTTCTTTACATTTCTATCCAAAATCCTGATGGCGGCGTCCATTTTTTTGTCTTTTTGCGGGTAAAACCGTAATTACCGGCAAGAACCGGCTGAGCCGGTTTCTTCCGCGTGGGGCCAGGACGTACTGTAGCCTCCGCGAAATTTATTCTTAGAGCAAACAAAAATTTCTCATAATCTTGACTTTGTTAGTTTGAATATTGGGTCTGTCATTGATAGTAGTAGCTGGGGCAAAATTTCCATCTTAAAACGTGTAAGAAAACATTTAAAGGGTTGGGTATATATGTTATGAAGTTTGACAAACTAAAATGGTGAAACGTTCGGTCGTTAAGTTTCTTTGTGTTAAACCTGAGGATGATGAAAGTGTATTTTTTTACCCTAGCAAAGCATGATTTGTAAAATCCATTGCAAAAAATCTGGTACTTATAATTTTGTGTTTGCTGCGTCATCCATGATGAAGGGGGAGAATCGGCGACGGTGCCGTAGTGAGCTTCCTGGTGAGACGTACCACCATGTCACTTTCTCCCATCATCGCACTACTGCTGACTGCTGATTCTCTCTCTCTCTCTCTAGTCTCCCCTATAAATTAACACCCCACCACCATCACCCATCATCATCACCACCATCGAATCCATCACTGTCCAGGTTCATCATCTCTCTCAGTCTCTCTCTCTGTAGTGAATCAAGAAAATGGGTGAAGCAGCAGCAGGAAAGGAGCAACAGATGCCACTTCTCACCCCATACAAACTGGGCAACTTTCACCTCTCTCACCGGTATCTTCCATCTCCTCCTCCTCATCCTTTCCTCTCTGTTGAATTTGATGATTCTACCTCCTGCTGTGTCTTCTTCACTTTCTGGGTTTTTTCCTTACGCCCTTAAGTTCCCTTTTTTTTCATATATAATCATATGATCTCTCACAATTTTCTCTGCAATACCCTGTTAAGCCCTTGTTTTAGTGGTTTTGCATTGTTAATGAGTTTGTTTTCAAACATCTTGAACATCATCAAGTTATACTACTTCCTCCGTATCACTTCTTTTTTCTCATTAGAGAGAATAGCCTCATAGATTTTATATCTCTTGTTCACACACATAATTAACGTGTGAGGTACTTTTTAGGGCCAATTGTGCCATCTAACCACATAAAGATTACTAAAAAGGGAAATGTAGAGAAAGAGAATATACATCCCAAAAAGGAAACGTAGAGATAATGGAGGAAGTAGTATATAGATTACTATATTAATTGTTTCTTCCCAAAGTCTGCTTGTCAGTTTAACAGTCAGGCCTAGTTTGGGTTAAGTATAAGAAGATGGGGATAATGATAAGTAAAACCTGTTGATTTCCTGTAGCGCGTTCGGGTTGGGGATATGAGACATGTATAACTTATCCCTCTCACGATTTTTGTCGCTTAAAGTCTTATAAGGAAGGATAAGAGTGGGAATTAGTGGGGAGTGAAAATGACTATTGTTCTTGTAAAATTAAGAAAAATACTATCTTTCTCGAAAAGAAGAAAAAGAAAAATACTATCCCGAAAAAAGAAATATTATTCTATGCATCTTACGTATAGAAAAATGTGTATCACATCCTGCCATAACCGAAGACTCCAAAGACTGGAAAACAAAACTCATGTCCCGCCTTATCCCAGTGCAATCGTATCCTACCTCATATTCCAGTACATGCTTTATACCCCCTTTCTTATACTATCCCCAAACGAGGCCTCAATGTAGAAGGAAGCACCTTTACACATGTACATAGAGGGGACATATCAACAAATGGGAGCTCAAAGATTCACCAGTAATTGATGTTAACTGTCCAGAAAAAAACCCTAATTTTAGTTTCAGTTAAACATCCCATATTGGTCTTGTTTAGATGAGATAAATTAAGCCCCCCCCCCCCCCCCCCCCCCCCCCCCCACCCCCACCCCAATTTTTTAGTTTCAGTTAATCATCCTATATTGGCTTGTTTGGATGAAATAAATTAAGCGAGATTATAAGATCATTTGGGCAGTTTGGGTAAAAGGATATTAAGTTTCGAGATTGTGCACAGCCAGGTCCTGGTTTCTAGATGAGCAGGATGCAATCCAGGTATTTTCAATCTGGATCCAGTTTCCACACATCAGGAAGCGGATTTTGGCGCCAATAATCTCAGATTGCATGCTTTTGAAAACCGAATTAAACTTAATCTCCTAATCTATCTCATCCAAACAGCTTCATATAAACGTTGGGGTTCCTTCCCGCATCGGTTGTATAAGGTGCTGTGGTTAGCTTATAAGGGATAAGGAATGCCTCACCTTTTGAGATGGTATTCGGGGATGTGCAGGCTCAAAACGACTTAACAGTAGGTTCATTTATGCACGCAATCATATGAATGGCAGAAAAGAATCACATCACTTCACGATTTGATGCAAAAATCTCTGTTTCTTGGATGTGACTGAATTCAAACTTTCAGTTGCAGTTCTTAAGCAATGTTTTCTATTCTTATGAAATCTTTACAGTTTTTATTGTTTCCATGGTCCTGCATTTGGGTACCTTTTGCCTTATGAGTTCTGCAGATCAGGCTATTCAGTGAAAGTTCAAACTTCAACTTTTCAATCATAAGTTCATTACCTTGACAATAGCAATGTTTCATTCTATTGTATATGCTGGTGTAGATAACTTGTGGGTTGGCCTATAAACTTGTATCATGCTGATTATATATTTATATTTCTGTGTGATCCTTTTTCCAGAGTTGTCTTGGCACCACTGACTCGGCAGAGATCTTATGGCAATGTTCCTCAGCCGCATGCCATCTTATATTACTCTCAGAGGGCTACTCAAGGGGGTTTACTCATCTCAGAGGCGACCGGGGTTTCTGATACTTCTCAAGGGTAATAACTTTTAATGAATTCACTATGTGTACTGTTGCTTTGTGTTTATATGAACAAGGAGGCTTTTGTTACTAACAAGGGATTATACCCAAAGAGAGAGCAGTCTTTGATGGACGGCCTTAGCAATTCATTGTAATCCCACATAGGCCTAAAAAAAGGCCCTAAACTACGATACTAGGCACACACACATCCCACTACCTTCTACCTGCCTTAGTTTTAACTTCGTACAACTCAGGGGTCAACACTGTCATTTATATAAAACATTATAGTCCATCACACCATCATTCATATAAAACATTATACTCCATTACACACCATTTAGACGGTCTTTGTTCTCTGTCACCTGATTTTCAACCCTCCGGTATTTATGACTGTTCTCTCTTCAAATGTAGTTACACGGATACTCCCGGTATATGGACAAAGGAGCAAGTTGAAGCCTGGAAACCTATTGTTGATGCCGTTCATGCTAAAGGTGCCACCTTCTTTTGCCAGATTTGGCACTGTGGAAGAGTCTCCAACAAAGGTATATTCTTGACATTATTTTCCGGTTATAGTACATTTTTATTAAATCTATATTTCACTAAACTTTTGACATATAATCCCCATGCAGTATATGTTCGCTGACACTGTGGTACAAGCACTATGAGAACGGACAGATAGTCCCCACGCAGTATTGATTTTACTGACATCGCGCACTAACAATATTGACAACGAATGTCTACTTTTGAGGCGCGATGTCAATAAAATCAATATTGCGAGAGGGTTATCTATCAATTCTCATATTATCACATTGTCAGCGAACATATACTTCATGGGGTTCTACGTCAAAAGTTCTATTATAATTGTTAGCTCACTATTTTCCATGTTAGTGCGAAAAATTTATTCTATTTACTATTGTAAGTTGCTGAATAAATAAAATCCTCACGTTTTTGCTAAAGAAGTTTTGAGTTCTTATGAGTGCTGAGTAATTTCCTTATCGACTTCCATCTGAGATTAAGTTGGCTCGCATAAAGTAAGTTGCTCCAACCAAGTCTAAGCATTTCAAAATCAAGGTCTGATCATAGACTTTGTATTAGTGAAAAAGAATCCAGATTTGGGTTTAATATTGTTATAAAACCAGGTTTTCTCTCGAGCTACTTTTTGACTCTCCTTCGATCTTCAACCTTCATCGGAGGTTCTGAAGTTCTTATAACTTATTGACTGATTCTACTTGTACATTGATCTACTACGTACAGGTTTTCAACCGAATGGACAGGATCCAGTCTCTTCGACTGATAAACAAATCACTCCGCCAAAATCACCTGGTAATTATGGAGCTGTAGCATTTTCCCGTCCAAGACGCCTGACCACTGATGAAGTCTCCCAAGTCGTCAATGATTTTAGACTCGCTGCAAAGAATGCAATAGAAGCTGGTAAGTTAGCGAGCGAAAGGAAATGCTTTACTTTGTAGTTATGAGTCACTAATATTTGCTAGGATCAGAAGCGTTGGGAGATGAGAAGGACCTTACATTAAATCAAGAAATAGAGCAAGAAGTTGAACTCTTCAGTCTATCTTTTTCAACCTTAGCCACTCTTATTATATTTGGTATTAATTCACAGTTATATCTGATTTAAAAGAATGAATATTTGATGTTTATGGTGTTGGAAGCTATTCCTCTCTGGTCTTTTGTGCCCTTAACCACCTACACCTTTTCATTAACCCTCTTTTTAACTTAAGGTTTTGACGGGGTGGAGATCCATGGAGCTCACGGGTACCTGATAGAGCAGTTTCTGAAAGATCAAGCCAATGACCGAACAGATAAGTACGGAGGTTCATTGGAGAATCGATGCCGGTTTGCTCTTGAAATCACTGAAGCCATTGCTGATGAAATCGGAGCAGATAAAGTTGGGATTAGGCTTTCTCCTTTCGTCGATTACATGGATGCTGGGGACTCGAATCCAACTGCATTGGGTGTTTACATGGCTGGGGCCTTGAACAAGTACGGAATTCTTTACTGTCATGTGGTTGAGCCAAGAATGAAGCTCAGTGGAGAAGCTGGTGAGGCTGAGAGTATACTGCCCATAAGGAATGCTTTTAAAGGCCATTTCTTTGCCGCAGGGGGTTACGACAGAGAAGGTGGTAACAAAGCTGTGGCGACCGACCATGCAGATCTTGTTGTATATGGACGCTGGTTCCTGGCAAATCCTGATCTTCCACGGAGGTTTGAGCTCAATGCTCCCCTCAACAAGTACAACAGAGACACGTTCTACACTTCGGATCCTGTTGTTGGTTACACTGACTATCCTTTTCTGGAAACCAATGCTTAAATTTCACGAAAGTTGGTTGTTTTAAGTTCGCTGTTTAAAGAGAAGTGAATGTCCGCTAATCTCGGAAGTCTGATAAGAAATCAAAGTCCAGGTACCCGTTTCTCCACCCGATCCCTCTTTCCCTTTCCATGTTGCAATAAGAATGTACTGTTGTTGTTTTTGCGGTATTAGAAATCACTGTTTGTTATGAAGCCCGTCCAATGGACATCTCTTTTGTATCGTTGTGATAATATAGAGTCAAGTTCAGGTTTTACCTACTTAGCAATTGATTTGGTTTATAATTCCTGTGCGGATCCAGTGTATTGTGTTTGTGTTAATCACCCCACCACAATTGGGCTGTTGTATTGCCTAAAGAACTATGCTGGGTAAAAACTCTTGTTCTTTTGTTCCCTCTTCGATGAGCTATTCCCTGGCATAATAATTGGTTATTACTGCATAAGTAGTTAAGTACTGTCAATTCCAGTTCTACCATGGATCATTGGATGGGCTGGTTCATGTGAAAAGACAAAAACTATGCTGGTCAACACATACATGCCACGCTATTCCAGTTCTATGGAATTCATTAGCCATGGCATAATCAATGGTCCTACCCCATCATGTACTGGATTATCTTATTTTGGAACCTACATCTGACCATTCATCTGATCCCGACAACGAATTTATCAGTCCGGATTAAACAATCTATAGTGGCTTCTCTACTAGAAGTTTCAGCTATGGTGATGCAAGTTAACAAAGAATAAGTCTTGTATAAAATGCTTTAAGGAAATCTGCAAACGGATGTGTAAAACAAAGATAACCCGGATCCAGCATCCTTGGGCATTATTCTCTGTGGGATTAAAGCTCTACTAGCTATTAACTCGTCCCATCCTAGTTGCATTTGATCCCATATGGCTCTGATACCATACCAGCACAGAAGATAAAATCAATATGATATTCTCACTTAATCAAATCTGGAAGTATACAACATATGTTTATTGAGGATATATAGATTTTCGTTACTGCTAGCCCTACTAATTTAACCTCTACAAACTGCTGAATTTTTAACTTCCAGTTAACTACCTAGCAGACAGAAAATAAGCTGGACATGTTGAGACAGTATTTCTCAACAAGTTCACACCTTTTTCCTTCCTTCATCATCATCCTGTTGATCTCCTCGATGTTAAGAAGTCCCACATCGGACATTTAAGAAGAAAAAGAGTTTATAAGTTCACCTAGAACAAGTTCTATGTTGCACATAGTCTACAATCCTGTAACTGCGGTCGAGGCCTTGTCCCAAGAATAATGGAGAGTGCCCGAGATTTTACAGATCGGCATGTCCAAGAGGTATGATTTTACAGTGAAGTGAAATTTATCTTTCCTGACTGTCTGTAACTGCAGTCGTGGTTTTGTCTTAAAAAAAAGAATTAGGGTAAAAGCCAAAAACCACCCTCCATTTATGGGGAAAATACATTTTGCCCCCTGTCAGTGGATGGAGGGTGGACAAATACCACCCTTCTGTTACAATCTTTTAGTGGAGGGGTGTAAACTGTCTTTTTGTGACCATTTTACCCTTACAACTTGTGGACAAGTAACACCCTTTTTTGTTTATTATTGAAGGCTAAATTGCACCGGAGGTATCCATATTGTGCAAAAACGAGCAAGTGGGTACCCAAATTTCAAAATCGAGCACCACAGGTCTCAAATTTTGCATTTTCGAGCAAGTAGGTACTCGTCGTTAACTGCCGTGACTAATTGGACGGAAGTGACCCAAGGGGTTTTTGTGCAATTTTTGGACAATAAAAATGGGCATGCTATGATATTTTTAGGAGTGTGGGTTTTTGACAGTAAATATGATAGGTTTAGGAGTGTGGGTTTTGATATCAATGGCGAGAATCAAAGGAAGCAGAGGACGGCTTGTCTCATCTTCACCTTGGATTCGTGCCGGAATGTGAAAGCCGGAGAACCCACCAACGGAGCCGAAGCCAATGCCTGATAGCGGTGACGGATGAAATGGGAAGGTCTGATGATGGTGGTGGTCAGAGGTGGCTGTGGCAATGGAAGGTGGATCTATCCAAGCACGAATTGATCGGGTGTTACTGGAATGAAGGGGTCCCATCTGTTGTGAAAAGAACTGGATGTTGCCGGCGAACAATGGCGGCGAATTGAACACGAATCCTCCACTGCCACCACCGATTGCGGTGTCTCCGCCGTGATTCCACGCCATCATTCTCTGAAATCAGTTCACATTTGAATGGGTCTCCGTTCAAATCGTCGGCGTAGTGTTGTACCCAATTGCTGTGGTTCCAGAGAAAACACCGTCTTCCGTCTGGTGGTGCTGTGGTTGCTGTTGACGGTGGTGGTGGAGTAAAATTGAGTCCTGGAGTGATTGTAGAGAAAGTCTTAGATCTGGAGGCGGCGGGAAGCTCTGGTTGTGAAAGCAGGCAAGGTGAATTGGAGGTTTCATCGAAGCCCCATATTGTTGCGTCATCGTCCTCCTACTCCTGTTTGACGAAGACCCAGCAAGCGAATCAACTCCGCCGCCGCCGTAAACCACCGACGCCATCGTAACCAGTGGTGGCAGAGTGGGTTCCTCTCCAGATTCGGTTTTTTATTCTAACTTTCCGGTTCATCCCCACAGATCGGAGCTTCCTTGTTCATGTCCGGCGGTTTACTCTCCGGAGATGTGTTATGATTATGTGCAGGGACTAAAGTGAAATGCTTCCTAAACGGTGGTTGTATAAATAGGACTAAACTGCAAGTCCTCTAAAACTGTGGTTGTGTAATTCCAGAGTAGCAGTAGCCGTTGGATGGTTTGGGAATTAGATCTCAGCCATCCATTGGATTTAGAACGTTGGGTTTAAAACGTTAAGTGGAGCGGCGTCGTTTGAGTCAGTAGCCAGCGGAGCATTCCACGTCAGCCAGCTCCTCGGTTCTGATTGGTCACATTCAACCGAGATGGCTGACGTGTCTTGTCCGTTAGGTAGTTTAGAAAACTACACTTACCTCCCCCTTGCTATATAAGCCAGGGCTGTACTGAAAATCTATTATGTTTTGTGAAATTCACTTTCTTCCCCAAATTCTCTCTGCTCTCTAGCCCTAATCTCTTCTCTTTCAATTCTTCGGAGTAATTCTCCGATTATCTGTGTTTTCCGGCGAATATCTCACCGGCGACGAGAACCGTGAGGTCAGGGACCTCACATGTTGGTATCAGAGCCAGGTTTCTGAACCTCAGAACTCAGAAATGACCAAAACCAGAAGTCAAAATTTCATCGCCATGGATGCAGATGCGAAGGTCCTGGTGCTGGAGGAGAGACTCAACGACTACGAGGATACAATCGACGGCGTGCGAGTGCAATTCGTGAAGCTGGAGGAAGGTATGCAATCTCAAATTCATAGTATGAGGACTGAGCTCAAAAATGACCTAAAAGAAGGATTGTATGCTATGGAGAAGTGTTGTGAAAAAACGAAAAATATGCAGAAAGAAAGAATCGAAACACACAGATTTACGTGGTTCGGCAACACAGCCTACTCCACGGAGTTGCAGAGATTTCACTAAAACAGACGAATCGTCTCAGAGAGAATTACAAGCGAAATCAGAACGCTCAACATAACATGCTACGAACCCTAAGAACTCTATAAATAGACAACCTATCAAACCGGGCCGGATCCAAGCCCAAACGGGTCAAAACGGGTCAAAAATATTTTTTTCGGGGGCGCTGCCCCCGAACCCCCGAAGACATGTTCGTGATCGCTACGGCTTGGGCCTACCGGCCCAAGCTTCGCTCCACGAATCATGTCTCCCTTTTCGGGTCGTAGCAAAACATGAACCGGGTCGATTTATAAAACGGGTCGCCCATGAACCAGGGCTCCACCCCAACAAGAAGAAATTTGATGATCAATTCAAAAAAATTACCAACTGTTATAACTTGCTAGCAAATCAGAGAGATAAGGAGAAAATGGCAGGTTATTCTGAGGTGTTAAATGAGGACAGTAGAGCTTCAATTTCTCAGGGAAAGAGACCTGAGGTTACTAGAAGTTTTTTCAAAGAAAATAATTCTGAAGAATTCAATGTGTGCATGAAGAACTATTCACAAGGAGGTATTCCTCTACCAAAAATTGAATTCCCTAAGTTTGGAGGTAGAGATCCAATTGGATGGCTGCATCACTGCACTTAGAAGGAGATGCAAATTACTGGTTTAGATCTGAGTTTGATGACTTAGAAAGAATTATGTGGACTCAGTTTAGTGAAAAATTATGTGTGGAATTTGCTGAACCTGGACATGAAAATGTGCTTGGAGTTTTTAACAAATTAGTACAGCAAACTACAGTAGCTGAGTATCAGTCAAGGTTTGAAGCTTTGAGGCCAAGAATTAAAGCTTTACAACCCTGGGCTGATGACATGTACTTTGTGAGATGCTTCTTAAGTGGATTGAGGGAAGATTTGCAGAAAGCTGTGCAGCTGCAGTTTCCAAAAACTTTGTCTCAAGCCAAGGCATTGGCTAGACTGCAAGAGGCACATGTTGATTCCCTGGAAAAACACATGTCAAGAAAGGGGGGCACCAAATTTCACCAACACTCTAGCAGCTGGGAGAAATCTAAGACCAGTTCAGGTGGTCAATTTAAGGAGGAAGGCATTGTCAAGACTCCAAACACTGTTATTAAGAGGTTAAGTGCTGCTGAAATGAAAGAAAAGAGGGACAAGAAGTTGTGCTTCTATTGTGATGAGAGTTACACCCCAGGGCACAAGTGCACAAAGAAGTCAATATATTTGCTGATTGGAGATGAGGAAAGAATGGAACTTCTCTGAGCAAAATGTTATAGTTGATAATGAAATTCATATGGAGGCTCCCACCAGAGAAGTGACTGAAGAGGAAGTGCCACTAGGCATTTCTCTACATGCCATGTCTGGCTGTTCTAATGCAGAGACCATCAGGATCTCAGGGCACATAAATGGCAAAAAGGTACATGTATTAATTGACACTGGTAGCACCCACAATTTTATTGACAGCAGCACTGCTAGGAGAGTTAATTGTGAAAGTTAAAGCACTAGGGAGATGCAAGTCTCTGTTGCAGATGGCAGTAGAATAAGCAGCACTGCAATTTGTAGAGGAGTTCAATTACAGTTACAGAAATGCCAAGTGATTGTTGATTTGAGAGTCTTGCCTCTGGGCAGCTGTGATGTAGTTTTGGGAGCTCAATGGCTAAAGAAAGTGAGCCCAGTTTCACTTGATTTCAACAAAAGGACATTTGGATTTCAGTTAGGTGGTCAAGAGATGGTGTTAACAGCTCACACATAAATGATCAAGGAGGCACAGCTACAAGAACTCCATGAATACTGCCAACATAATGAGCATTGCATTACAGCTCAATTGTTCTCTATTGGAGCTATCAGTATCAGTCAAGAAACTCCAGAAGAGTTGGTTGACCTTGTGCAACAATATGAGGACCTTTTTGTGGAGCCTACCCAGCTTCCACCACCAAGAAGTCAAGACCACAAAATTCCTCTCTTAGAAGGAGCTAAACCAGTGTGTCTGAGGCCTTATAGGTATCCCTATCTCCAGAAAAATGAAATTGAGAAAATGGTGCAAGAGATGCTGCAAAATGGCACAATCCAACCCAGCACTAGCCCTTTCTCAGCACCAGTTTTATTGGTCAAAAAGAAAGACGGAACCTGGAGATTTTGTGTGGACTACAGGGGTCTCAATGACATTACAGTTAATAACAAGTTTCCAATACCTGTTATAGATGAGCTCATGGATGAACTTAAGGGGGCAGCAGTGTTCTCCAAACTGGATTTGAGGTCTGGCTACCACCAAGTGAGAATGGCAGAGGAAGATGTGTTCAAAACTGCCTTTAGAACTCATGAGGGGTTGTATGAGTTCAGAGTTATGCCATTTGGCTTAACTAATGCACCTGCCACTTTTCAATGTCTAATGAATGACATATTCAGAGAACAATTGAGGAAGACTGTACTGGTGTTCTTTGATGACATATTAGTTTACAGTGGTTCCATGGAATTGCACAAACAACATCTGGGAGTGGTCTTTGAAACAATGAGAAGACACAAATTGTATGCAAAACTCAGCAAATGTTCTTTTGGCCTGGCTGCAGTTGAATATTTGGGGCACATTATCAGCAAAGAGGGGGTGCAAACTGATCCTAAGAAGCTGTCAGCTATGAAGGATTGGCCAATTCCTAAAACTCTTAAAGGACTCAGAGGGTTCTTGGGGCTTACTGGGTACTATAGAAGATTTGTGAAGAATTATGGAACATTAGCTAGACCTTTAACACTACTGCTGAAGAAGGGCAATTTCATTTGGACTGAAGAAGCTACAACAGCTTTTAACAAACTCAAGGAGGTCATGATATCAGCTCCTGTCTTATCTCTTCCTGATTTCACTGAAATGTTTGTGGTAGAAGCAGTTGCCTGCTATGATGGCATTGGTGCAGTCTTGATGCAGCTCAATAAACCACTGCTGGCTTATTTCAGCAAGGCTTTAGCTCCAAGACACTTAGGATTGTCCACATATGAGAAGGAACTCCTAGCACTTGTTCATGCTATCTCTAAATGGAGGTCTTATCTGGAGGGTGGTAAGTTCATCATCAAGACTGATCATCATAGTCTCAAGTACTTACTGGAGCAAAAGTTGACATCAGTACTTCAACAGAAGTGGATTTCTAAACTGCTAGGGCTGCATTATGAGATCCAGTACAAGAAAGGTCAAGACAATAAAGTGGCTGATGCTCTTTCAAGAAGAGATGCTGGTGAAACTGCATTAGAAGGGTCTTGTGCAGCAGTGTCATCTATTACTCCTAAGTGGCTGCAAGAAGTGAAAGAAAGTTATAAGGATGATACTGAAGCCAGATACAAAATAACTATGTTGACAATTGACTCAACTGCTGCACCTGAATTCAAATTACAAGATGGGTTATTGAAGCATAAGGGGTTGCTTTATGTTGGGAGTTGTACTGAGTTGAGGAAAAACATCATTCAGGAACTTCATAATACTGGAGTTGGTGGACACTCTGGCATTTTGGGAACTTACAAGAGGGTTAAAATGTTGTTCACTTGGCCAGGTTTGAAGAAACAGGTTAAAGAGTGGGTGCAAGGTTGTGACATTTGCCAAAAAATGAAGGCTGAACATCTTCCATATCCAGGTTTATTACAACCTTTACCAATTCCAGATCAACCATGGACTCACATTGCAATGGACTTTGTAGATGGCTTACCAAAATCAGAGAACAAAACCACTATTTTAGTGGTAATAGACAGGTTGTCTAAATATGGGCATTTTATTGCCCTCAGCCATCCTTACACTGCTGAAGAGATAGCTGAAATCTTTTTCCAGAACATCTGTAAACTGCATGGCCTTCCAAATTCCATTGTGAGTGACAGAGATCCAATCTTTCTGAGTCAGTTTTGGAACACTTTATTCAAGTTAATGGGGACTCAACTGAAGTATTCCACAG